>JAQGAW010002780.1:0-14183 GCA_034698025.1 Phthiracarus crinitus | reverse complement strand
ACAGTTTTTATTAGTTGCACAGTTGCCGTTTTGATACTTTAAAATAATAAAAGAACGAAAAACATAATAATAAAAATAAGTAATAAATTGAGGAAACATGTCTTTTCTTTGTGTTGTTTTTAGTCGTTGTCGCGATCGTCGGTTGTGTCCAACTGCTGGCGATTCATTTAGAAATTAATATTTTAGATTTTAGAGATTTATTTTTTTAGCGACTTTTGTTAGTATTATTTAAATTTTTCAGATATTTAGCAAAAGTAAATTTATCATAAATAATGTATTCATGTGAAAAAATTTTTAAAATTGAATAATATAAAACATTTTAAATTTAAACACCTTTCACTTGATTAATTGGAGTCCCTTTAAAACATTTTATATTTTATTGAAATAATAATTATTCGGAGTAAATTATGTCTTTAAACTACTTATTTTATCATAAAAACTGATTTTATAAGTCTAGCATAAGATAATAAAAACACTAGATAATATAAGATAATATCACTTTTCGGGCGAACCAGAATTTTGATGTCCTTATTTTAGAAATCCCTTAATAAATAAAATGACAGGCATACGGACAGACATGTCAAATCCAATGGCTCCTTTTACAAAGTGAGCTAAAAATTAGTAGGAATTTTCCTTTTTTCATAAAATTATTTTTATTTCATTCTTCTTATTTGTTAACAAAACTAATGCCTTCTCACAGAAAATATGCTGAAATCGAGAATTAAAGTGTAGCACAAGAGAGCTCTGCTTATGGCAATGAGTTTAGTACTTTCATAATAATTTACTCGTTTAAAATGTCATGAAGTTTTTATAAATAAAGTGCATTTAAAAATTTTTCGATCATACAGTATAAAATTCATTTTGAATACAAAACATTAAGAGATTTTTCGTTACAAATGTTATGTTACGCACAAACTCAATGTCTATATTTAGTTTGGTTTTATAGTTTTTGTGTTAATTCTTTTCTGCTTAAATGTTCGACAATAGCGGAACCAAACGCGTCTCCAAGAATATTAATCGATGTACGAAATCGATCCAACAACCAATCAATTAAAAATACGAGCCCAATATCTTCAGCTGGCAGTCCAACAGCGTTTAATACAATAACCATTGTTACCAAACCAGCCTTTAATTAAATCAAAACTAGAATAAAAGTTTGCATACAACATGTTATAACGGGTACAATAACAACACCTGTGGTATTCCTGCGGCACCAATAGAAGCGGCAGTCGCTGTAATGCTTATAATAATTACTTTAACCAAATCCATTTGAATACCTCTGGTTTGCGCAATGAATATCGTGGCGACCGCTTCGTAGAGTGCAGTTCCGTCCATATTAATTGTGGCCCCAATCGGAGCGCAGAATCGAACGATATTACTATTTATCTTATTCTTCTCTTCCAAACACGAAATCGTGACCGGAAGTGTTGCCGAACTGGAAGCCGTGCCAAACGCTGTCATAATCGCTTCTGACATTCGTATTATAAAAATATACGGATTTTTTCGGGTTACTATAAAATAGATGAACGGTAAGGTAATGAGTCCGTGAATCATTAATCCAATTATAACTGTGGCAGCAAATACACCGACACTGCTTAACAATTGTTGAACGTCATCGACGGACACGATTCGAGGCATTACGAGAAACAAAACACCGATTGGCGTCAACTTAATAACAATACTCGTTATCTTCAGCGTTGCTTCGCTTAAACTCGTAAAAAAGTTGAGCAATGGTTTGCCAACCTCTTTCATTCGCGCTATAATTGCGCCCAAAACTATAGAAAACACAACTAAGCCTAGAATATTGGTATCTCCGCCATAAGATCCACCAATTTTCCATTTGTAAACATCAGTTTGGTTTTCTACGGGCTCTAATGAAGTTGAATATTGCGCAAAACAAGCCTCGATTAAGTTTGGCGGAAAAAGGTTTCTGTTTTAGAGAATAATGCAAATCTATTAAACTTATTTGTTGTTCAACTTTAACTGCCATCAAATACCTGATCAGATCTAAAATTGTATCTACAGTTGTAATAACTCTTCGCTTCGGAATCACCGCTGCTTTTGCGTCTTTGTTTTGATCTCCAGGTTTTATTGATAGAACGAGAACAATACCCAAAGTGATTGCAATAATAGTCGTGACAAAGTAGTAAATGACGGCTCGAGTGCCTATTTTACTCGATAGCTTACTGTCTAAATTTCCGAGCGCTGAGATTAGGCTCGAGATTATTAATGGCAATATCAGGCATTTAAGCATTCGTACGAAAATATCTCCCAAAAATCCCAAATACATTATCTCTCTTTCGCTCCATTTTGGAGTTAAATTTCTTAACGCAATTCCAACCACAATCGCCAAAATAACGGCTATCAAAGTAGACACAGGTAACCAGTTTTGTTTGATAAAATTCGTTTTTTTAACATTTGTGAGCTCATATTTAGCTGTTCCGTACTTTGTTTCACTCGAACCACCCATATGTCCATTACTTATTTTTAGATCTCTTTCAGCCATTGCTTAGTTTATAAATAGTTGATTAGTTAGTTTGAAAACAATGTATTCGATATCACTTTTATCATTTGTTTATGATATATCGCTAACAACTATATATATTTTTGTTATCAAACTTTTCAAAAGTAAAACAACTTTACACTAAACTAGCAATTATACTGTTATACAAAATATTTCTTTGAAAACTGAAAAGCAACACAAGCTAAACAGGTTTTCAGGGACTAATTCAGGCTAAATCATTACTGTATTTAATAATAAAGTTCACAATAAAAAAAACATTTACTCATTAAAATATTTGAAGTGAGAACTTTTCATAATAAAGTTTCTGCCAAAAACAGATAAAACAAATACGCGAAAACGTTAAAGAAAATAAAACTGGGAGTGCATATGAATAAATAAATACTAAACACAATTATATTATTGATTTTCTATTTAAACAGAGTTTATTTGATCACGAGTTTATGACGTGCTATTCACTGCTAATAATATTTATGATTTTATGCTTAAAAGTTCTTTTACTTTTTTAATGTCATGTTTCAAAAAAGAATGAAACAATCAAAGCGTTGAAAAAGTCCTTGAAATAAATTCCCAGGTAAATTGAATAGTTTTTGAGTGTTGGATTTTACGTCCAATAAGACTTATTCTAATCTAGGATTAGTGCGCCTCTAAATTTTGTAATCATAATTATCACTTATTATTTTGTAAACATTTAACTTTTATCTCAAAAAAATGAAATCGTAAGTTTAAGTGTTTGACTCATAAATGTAAACTAACGAGTGATTGAGAAAGGTTATGATAAGTTCATTTTAAAACTGGGAAATGGATAATTCGTAAAATAATTTAATGAAATGTTTGTGATCACAAAAAATTTATTACATAATTTAATCGACCATCAAATTAACATAAATAAGATGTAAAACACTTAAAACATTTGAATGTGGAAAGCATTATTACCGTATTTTATACAAATATTAAATAAAAATTATAAACTTTAGAATGGAATGTTTGAATTTATATTTGAGTTTGAATCAGACGACTCAAAATAGTATACTATTGATGTTTCAAAAATATAAAAGCAAAAGTAACCTTCAAATATTTTATACTATAAAATTATTAAATAATATGACTACATTTAAACTTAATGGTTAGCAATTTAACTATTCTTAATCTGTGGCCTTTCGAAATATAATGAGATTTTATTCTCATAAAACTTAAGCCACACATTTTACATTCCTCTTCGAGAATAAATTTGATTGGTTGTGGACGAAGGTCTTCTGCGAAACAAGTCAAACTCACAAAATGAAACAGAATCCTGGATAAAATGTGTAATTTAGAAAACCTTGTTCTACTGCTCACATAATGCTAAACTTTAAACTCAATTCATCAAAAATATTTTTTTCGCAGAGCCCCAGAGGTTACTGATCTATAGTTTCAATCATATAATTATCGCGAAATACTTTCTAATATCTAAGATAAAAGCGGAAAATACTATTTTTAAACTAATTACAGTATGTAAGTGTAAATATAGTGAATAAAACTTTTTATAAATCTGATGTTAGCTAATAAATGTAGGCTTTTATTTAAATTAAACAACTTTTTTACATATTTATACCGTATATAGTTTGTTAGAATTTGTGGAATTCTTACCCATTTCACATACTCTCTGTTTATTTCCATTCATTTTAGACATCTTACGTAATTTATAATAAATTCTTTAAATTATTTCTTCTATTAATATTGAAAACATTAACACATATTAATTATTTAATTATATTAACTCAGATTATGATTTCGTAATTTCTGATTTGTTTTTAAAATATATGTCTTATTAACTTAATTCTGAATATTTTGAAATCTGTTATTTACTAAACATCTGCATAACTTTACTATTAATTTATATATTTTTAATTGATAGTAATACTGGCATATTTTGTCATAATAACCCAATTTCAAAATCAGGCTACTATTACTTTTAATTTTTATATAAAAAATTTATTTTATTTTTTAAGCATAAAAACTTCCTTTAAACTGATTCCTAAATGAAAGTTTATACAGTATTTTTAGAGTTATCATTTTATTTAAAATTTTATGTTAATTTAGTATTTGAAACCAATGAAATCAAATGTTTACGATATAAAAGCTAAGCTTAATATTTTAAATATGTATAAATATAGCTAATGAAATGAAAAAAGTTAAATTCAGAATTACTTGATTATCTGTGTTCTCCTCTCACGTTAATTCATCTTTCATAACCTATATTTTATTGTTTTTCTCATTTTTAAGTTTATTAATCATTATTTTAAATTATTTTAGTTATCACTAAATTTCATTCAACCCTTTAATTTATCAAAATTGAATAAAGCATTCTAATTGATTTTAAAATTACTCTAAATTTCTAAAATAGCAGGAATATAACCTTTAAAAATGAATTTATAATTATATAGACAACATAAATATACAGTATTTATTTACAATATTTAATAATTGTTTTACACAAAGTAATTAATCTAATATAGGATATCTTATAGAATAATGGATATAAGTTAAAAGAAGCAGACGGGTCCGAGTTCTAAACCAAATTCTTGATTTTTTCCTCCGATATCTCTCACAGCGATATCCATTATCGGCAATCTTTGCGGTTTGTCTATGAAATATTCAAATCTATTTTAGTTTCACATTTTTAATAAATAATTTTAAAATTAAAATGCAGACCAGTTTTGTATTGAAGTACTGTACTGTCGATTTGATCCTTGTTTGTCTATGAATTGTAATAAAAGTAAGCTTATTATTAAATAAACGTAAAAATAATATAAAATAATACCTGACATCCATCTATTATCGAAGTGTATGCAAACATATGACTTTTCTCAGCTGTCAATTCTAAATCATTATACGTCATTAATTTAACAGATTTTTTATAATTATTTTTGGTCGCATCGAAATACGCCACAGAGTTTTTGCACAAATAAGTGACATTTTGTACTGCTTCTCGACTTAATAACTGAAGAAAATTTAGTTGTACTCTGTCTGCTTTGTACGTAAACTAATTATAAAGAGACAAATAATAATTTAATTTTAACGTATGGACAAGAAAAGTAAAATCTAAAAACGAGTTAAAATGACAGAATAAGAACCAAATTATAGAAATTGAAGTAAATTAATTTAACAGTCAATATAAACTTCTGGGATAATTAAAAATTTCATGTGATTTTAATTCTTAAATTTTAAAATAATGTTTAAACGTAAAATTTGTTTTAAGTTTAGTCTGATTTTTAAAAAAAATTACGATTTTCTAGAAAATAAGCTTAGCATATATTTTTGCGTTATTGTGTGCTTTAAACTCATTTTTGCAATTAAATTAAAAGTATTATTAAACCACTAATTATTGAATTCAAAATGTGAGTTATAATTCTTACAGTAAATCCATCTTTCATTTCACTAAACCAATTATACCCATATTTAGAGTCCTTATCATATGTTTTGGTAGCAATACTCTTAGGTGATGGGAAAATACATGTCGATTTGGTAGTCATGTCACAATACGCTTCAATTGCATCTTTAGAATCGCCTTCATTTGGATCAATATAGTAAACACCTAAAAATTCGCGATAATTCATACTTTTTAAATCTAATGTTTAGTTAATTTCCGTATAATTACCATCTGTTAATTTCGGATGCATTATAGATAAATCTCTGCAAGTTTTTGCTGGGAATTCTTTTTCACCCGTCGGACGCTTTAATTTTTCGTATTCTTTCACTAATTTATCATAATATTCGAATACAATTCGCTTCTTTTCCTCGATCGATACATCAGGAGAAAATAATTGATTGGGTTGATCTCCAAGCAAAGGATCGGGTCCCTAATTATAAACAAATATATTCTAATGTCTAACTATAATTTAATAAAGTATACCTTAGTCTGTCCGTGACCAAGAATAGCAGCCAAAGCTGCCGCGTCGTACGCGTAAGGCTCTCCTGGCGGTCCTTTTAAGTCCGAAAAATTTTGTTTTACATGATTTTATGATTTTAAATATAATACCTGGAGGTCCTGGTGGGCCACGTTCTCCGTTAGAACCTATTAAGAGAATTTAAAGTATTATTAATTTTTATATTTGAATAATAATTTGATGTTTTGTAAATAAGTGATACCGTGTTTTCCGTCGTCTCCTTTTTCGCCGCGCAAACCTTGTGGTCCAATAATTCCTTGAGGTCCTGGTTGACCATCTCTTCCAGACGGCCCTTTCATGCCTGGTTGACCAACTGGTCCTGGAGGTCCTGTAGAGCCTGGTATACCCTTTTCTCCAATCGGTCCTATTTGTCCCGGCAATCCTTGCAATCCTTTATTCCAAATAATTAAAATTATTTGCTGTATGAGTACAATTCATTGTCATACCAATTAATCCTCGATGACCTTTAGCTCCTTTCTCTCCTAAAATTTATTTTGAATATAAATACTTATTAATAAATTAATAAATATTATTTACTTAATACAGCAATGCAATTATTTACACAAATAAATAAGAATTATTAGTCAACAGAATATACTTTTTTATTTGTCAGAATCATAAAACTTAAGAACATATAATATTTTCTAACCTATATTTCCTGGTTCTCCTTTCAAGCCTGGATTTCCCGTTGGACCTGTTATTCCTCTGAGTCCCTGTTGACCCGGCACTCCTTTAGGTCCAGGCTCACCTGATGGTCCTTTTTCACCAGTAGGTCCCGGAGGACCTGAAACTCCTATTGGACCTGGAAGTCCTTGAGCTCCCTGCAGTCCTGGATTACCCTGAGCACCAGTTGGACCTATAATTATTATAATATATTAATAAATTTTCAAAATAAAATTCAAATTTTAAAATACCTTTGTCTCCAGTTCTTCCTGGCAAACCTGGTGGTCCTTCCTTTCCAGCCTCACCATGAATGCCTGGTTCACCTGGCGGTCCCATCAAACCTGGTGGTCCCTGAAATCCTTGAGGTCCTGGTTGTCCTTCTTTACCTGGTTTGCCTTCATCTCCTTTTTCTCCCTATTTGTCAATAATTTTTAATTCATTTTTAGGGATAAATTCAATTAAACATTTAAATCGTTTTATTTTCTAAAATGAAAATTCTAAAAATAATGTTTACATTACCTGCGCTCCACGTGGTCCTTGCAAACCCTATTTTGCAAATATTAATATATTTTTTTAAACAGCAATTTATCCCATTACTTGTTTTCCTTGTATTCCGGGTAATCCTGGGATACCTATAAAAATTAACATAAATTAAATATTTAAATAATCATTTTTGACTAATTTTTTACCTCTTTCACCGACAAGTCCTGGTGGCCCTGGAGGACCAGATGGACCAATTGGACCCTTTAGTATAAAAAATAAGTATACTTAAAACGTTAGAAATTTATTTTACATACTTGTTCACCGCTTTCGCCTTTAGGACCTGCAACTCCCATTGGACCTTGCAGTCCAGGCGGCCCTGGATTTCCTGGTCTGCCGGATTCTCCACTGGAGCCCTAGAATAATTAATATTGAATTTTTGTTATGATTGTTTTATATTACTTTTATTCCGGCAATTCCTGTCAAACCAGCTGGACCTGGAGGACCTTGTTGACCGGTTTGCCCAGTTTCACCCGGACGTCCTAATAACTTGTTTGTTTTAATCATGAATTATATAATTTTAGTAAAAACCTGGGGCTCCAGGGAATCCAACATCGCCTAAACGATTAAACTTTTTATTATAAACAATTATTTTCAAATTTTAATATAACCTTTTTTCCCTTCCTCTCCAGGAGGACCTTTTGGACCTATAATGATATACATTTTTTAATAATTTTATTAAAATTTTCAACTTCAACAAACCAGTTAAGCCTTGAGGGCCAGGTATTCCAACCTCTCCAGCAGGACCTTGAGGTCCAACTGCTCCCTGTTCTCCTATAATTAAATGTAATGAATAAAAATGTAAACAATAACTTTTAAAGTCTTGTATACTAAATCTTTAATTTTGAACAAATTTATTGCCTTTAATTCCTGGCTGACCAATCGATCCTTTAGGCCCAGATAAGCCTGGGGCGCCTTGAAGTCCAGGAAATCCTTGTAATCCTATACAAAAGTAAATTGCATTTAATGTTTTAATTATAATATAAATTGTTTAAACAAAGTTACAAACCTTGCAATCCTTGGAAACCTCTTTCTCCCGGTACTCCTGGTTGACCTCTTTCTCCGGGTTGACCGGTATTTCCAGTTTCTCCTTTAATTCCTGGCTCTCCTATATAATCAAAATTGTTTTTATATTTAAATTTAATTAATTAAGCATAAACTTAAAGCTTAATAAACCTTGAAGTCCTTGTAATCCAATGGGTCCCTGTGGACCTGGTTCTCCGTTTTTTCCAGAAGAACCTTCAGGCCCTTGAGGGCCATGTTCTCCTCTCGCACCTAAATTATCTTTACTTATTACAAAATTCACAACATTCACAAATTTACTAACCTTTTTCTCCGGGAATTCCACTTTCACCCCTAATTCCCGGAAGTCCCTAAATTTAAAAATATTATATTTTGTTTTCTTATGTTTATCGGTATTTTTAATTAAGATAAACAATAATTTTTTAATATTAAAAGCTCTTTAAATTAATATAAAGCATAATAATAACTCAAAAATATTTCATACAATTAAACCGGGAGGTCCTGAATGTCCTTTTGAGCCCTTTTCACCGGATAATCCTATAATGAATTTTTTAAATAAAAAAATTTTAAAAAGAATTAAACAAATACCTCTTTGCCCATCGTTTCCAGGAGATCCAGTTTCGCCTTTTGGTCCGATAACACCTGTTTCTCCGGGAGGTCCTCTTTCTCCTGGATATCCTCGTTCACCTCTCATGCCGGTAACGCCTTGCAGACCAGTCTGTCCGGGAACGCCTTGTTCTCCAGTCTTTCCATTTTGTCCTGGAGATCCTGGTAAACCAGGCAATCCCTATACGGATTCACATATATATTAACTATAATGTATATATGGTTTTTCTGATTATACTTACTTGAAAACCCCTTAAACCTGCTGCTCCTTGCGCTCCACGTTCACCCGGTGATCCCTGTGAACCTATTAAAGTAATTTATTTTTAAAGTTAGAACGGAATAATTTCTTAATATAGACTTATTATTTCGCGTTTATGTCAAACCTTGATTGCCTGGTGGACCGGGTAAACCTGGTGGACCTGAATCACCGCGTGGACCTTGAGATCCTGGTTTACCAGGTTTACCTTCTGGTCCTTCAATTCCCTAATCAAAAAAATAATTTAATACTGATATTTATCTTATAACTGTTTTTATAATTATTCATTACTGGAATTCCTTTTGGTCCTTGTAATCCCATTAATCCCTGAATGCCTGGTTCTCCTGCAGCTCCTGGTTCTCCACTCTTTCCAACTTCTCCAGGACTTCCCTATAAATTTTAATTTAAATCGTTATAATATTTGAATTCTATTATTTACTCTTTTAAATAAATACTCTTTCTCCTGGTATTCCATCTTTACCGGGTTGTCCTGGTCTTCCAGGTGTTCCCTTAAACATTTAAGTTTTAATTAAATAAAGTAATTATTATAAACTTTAAATTGTTTTATTAACAATTAAAATATTCTCGTACTCTCAAGCCTTGAAGGCCTTGAGGTCCAGGTCTACCGACTTCTCCTTGGTTTCCTTTAATTCCTTGTGCACCGTCTTGTCCTCGTTCTCCTTGTAAACCTTTTGCTCCTAATAATACAATATATATACATATAATATTAATTTTATTTAGAATTTTTTAAACCTGGATTTCCATCAGCTCCAGGTAAGCCACGAGCGCCTATTGGTCCCTATATAAGTGTTATTTTATATATATAATTTTATTTAATTATTGTCAATCAATTTACTCTTTCTCCAACGGCTCCATTCGCTCCTATTTAAAGAAAATAATTATAGAATATTTCAAAAATTAAATAAAATATAAAACTTACCACTCGGTCCCTGTGGCCCCGTTTTGCCGCGTTTTCCTGGTGAACCTGGTGGGCCTTGTGGACCAATTTGTCCCGTCTCTCCTGTATAATAAGTTTAATTATATTATTCAATTAATATATAAATAGACATAATAAATGATAGAATTATATTTTTATATTTTCAAGCAGACCTGTGTCCCCTTTCTTTCCATTCTCTCCTCGCGGTCCTGTTTCACCAGTCAAACCCTTTTTAATATATTTAATTATAAAGTTGCAGTTAAATAAAATGTTTTATACCTGTTCTCCTTTAGGTCCAGGAACTCCAGGACTACCGCTTATTCCTATTATTTCACTCAATTTTATTTATCGTTTTACAGTAATGATTGATAAACGCATACCTGGTGGGCCGCGAGCGCCGGGAAATCCTTGGCTACCTGTGAGTCCTGTGTCACCTGCAATATTACATTATATTTTATATTAATTATTTCTGGAGAGTTAAAAAGATAAAATTTAATAGCATAACAGAAAAATCTATATTTTAAGTTCTTGTTTTATGGTAATTCTAATTTTTCAAAAAAATTAGTCAAATTAAATACTAATATAACCTTGAACTCCTTTTTGACCGATAGCACCGTCTTTTCCTGGCAGTCCAGCGATTCCTTGTTCTCCTGGTGCTCCAGCTTTACCAGCTTCTCCTCTATTCAATTAAAAAAATTAATCTCTTAAATCATACTAAAATAAAAAAGTATCAACTGAGTGATACCTTGGACCTTGCGGTCCAATGTCTCCTTTAGGACCGATACTTCCAATATCTCCTTTAGCTCCTGAGTATAAAAATTTAATTATAATTTAAAGTTTTTAAGTTTTAGCTTTTGGCTTACCCTGAGAGCCCGGAAATCCAGGTGGTCCTGGTCTTCCTGTAAATTTTCATTAATCATTTTGAATAAATTGATTAATTAGGTAAACCTGAAACTCCGGGAGGCCCAGGTTGACCCTGTAGTCCATCCAATCCTCGAATCCCTTTTTAAATTAGAATAAATGACTATATAGTAATATTGAAAAACTTCAAAACTTTGTAACCTGGAGATCCTGGTGCGCCATCACGACCTCTTTCTCCACGCGGTCCTTGAATTAAAATTTTTTTGTTTAGAAAAAAATTGAGGTTAACATTAAAGTTTGCTATACCCGGTGGTCCGAGTAATCCTTGTGGTCCTTTATAAACAAATTTTATTTATGGCTATTCATAAGAATTATTTGAATGTTTTAAAACCTGGTTTTCCTGTAGAACCAGTTGGACCCTTTTCACCTGCTGGTCCCTTAATTTGTAAATTAAATTTGTTAAAAATAATTGCTTATCAGACCCATTCAAAGTAACTTTTTCTCCTTTAGCGCCATCGATCCCATTAAATCCGCGATGACCTTTGGGTCCCGGAAGACCTGGCATACCTTTAAAATTCAAATAATTAACTTTAGGCTATTGATATAAAATATTTTACCGGACAGTCCACGTGTGCCCGGAGGTCCAGCAATCCCTTGTGGGCCCTTATTGTTAATAGAATTTAGTATTTAAATTATCAATAGAATAAATTAATTTTATTATTTACAGGTCTTCCATCTTCTCCATTATCTCCATCTTTTCCTGGCAAACCAGGTAAGCCTCTAACAAATACATTTTTTATTAATTATAAAATATTTATATTTTTAATAAAATAATAGCAACCTTTCTCCCGGTAAACCAGGAGAACCTGGTGGCCCTATTTCACCTTAAAGTAAGATTTAATTCTCAAAGTTAGTTTCATTATAATTTAAGTTTTCTAAAGTAAAGCATACCAGGAGATCCTGGTAATCCGTGATGTCCCTGTGGACCTGGAGGTCCTTGTGGTCCAGGAGCTCCTCTTACACCAGGTGGACCCTATTATTATAATTTTAATTTAATCAAACACTTATTAGTTTTAAAATTTTAAAATGTATTAATTATTTATTATGGTTTTCATGTTTTATTTTCTTACAGTTTGTGCCTGAAGATATTGAAACGTGTCTGGCGGTCCTTTATCTCCCGTTGTTTGCGAGGCTACACTTTGAAACCACGCCGATAAGTCTCCTGTTTGTCCTGGAGGTCCTGGATTCCCAGGTCTGAATAAAACACATTCGTCTGAATCAAAATTTATATATATATATATATTTATGCATACACTCCATGAACTCCAGGTTCACCGGGAGTTCCGGGTTCACCGCGTTGACCGGGTTCTCCCTAAATTAAATTAAATATATTATAATTAACTTTCAATCAAAAAACTCAAACATAATATATTTAAATTTTGTTTTAACATTAATCTATTTTTAAATTTAACAAACGGTAATATTTAATAATCTTTTAATGTTTAAAAATTCATAATAATATTTAAAAAAATTTTGTTAAATGAAATATATTAGATGTTACAAAATAAAGCAATAAATTAAAATAAAACGGTACCCTTTTTGGTTCAGGTGTTGCTGTCGACGCAAATGTAAATCTTGTTGGAATTGGAGGTGTTGTCGAAACAGGTAATTTTTCTGTCTGTAATAATTTTTGAAGTAATCGATTAATAAATTTATTAGTCTATTAGAAAACTTCCAAAATCATTCGCTATTTTGAATTCTAAATTAATTTTGAAATGAAAATATGCGTTTGTCTTAATTTAAATATTTATTAATTAAATTAAAGCTAATTCTTCATAACATTAACAAATAAAAATTATAGTTATTATGTTAATTTATACTCATTTCTTCTTCTTTAATTGATAATTACAGAATTAGAGATAGCATCTCAATATTTTTTTATCATATTTAGTACGATTTAATATAATTTTCGAAATATGTTTATGTTTAAATTCTTTAATTTCTTTAGAATTAAATTTTCCGTCAGTTCGGTTTTTAACAGAGTCTTTAACTTACAATATTGAAATGTTGTCGGTTTTGATCAAATTAATGAAAGTTTCGATTATATCGAAACCCGCGGTTTAAATAGAGATTAGAGTGCGAAACGGGCCCCCGCAGGCCCCCGACAAAAGTGTGGGGCTTTGTCGGGCTCGGGCCTAAAGTTAAGAAAATCATATCGGACCGGGGTTTAGTTTCAAAATTTTAAGGCCCGATTTAAAACATTATTTCAAATTTTTTGGTATAATATTACAAAAATTGTATAATTTGATAGTGAAATTTATTTATTTCACTTCAGAAAACAGTTTATTTTAATGCGAAAATATTCTCTCTTTACTACATTAATTGTTTTTAAGGAATATTGCATATAAATTATTATTTGTTATTACATCTTAAATATTTCGATCGAAAATATGGCTTTCTTCATTTAAATTTGTCGGGTTTTTGTCGGGCTCGGGTCTATACCTAGCGGGCCTACAGCGGGTTCGGGTCTTAATATTTTGATGATTTCGCACTCTAATTGAGATGAGAATTAAGTTCAAGGGTAATATTTTATTTGAGATTCTGTGAAAAATCTTTGGTAAATTTTACAATTTTATTTGAGAATAATTGCAAAATTCTTTTAATAAGTCTTTTAGAAATTTAAACTTATTCAAAATTCTTAGACAATTCTTTGAATAAAATAAAGTACTTTTCTAAAAATTTTATTTATGTAATAAAGGAATACGTAGAATAGCAGTGGACTATTCTATTTTGATGAAAATTATTTTTTAAAATGCTAACTATTATAAGATAATGAACAATAAAATT
>JAQGAW010002779.1:0-14191 GCA_034698025.1 Phthiracarus crinitus | reverse complement strand
AGAGAGAGAGAGAGAGAGAGAGAGAAAGAGAGAGAGAGAGAGAGAGAGAGATCAGAATCATTATAATCTAAAAGCGATTATTCCGTAATAATCGAAATTTTAGCAAAATTTGCCATCAAATGTCAGTTAAATACATCAAGAATTCAAATAGTTTGCGTTAAGTTTAAGATAAGCCTTAATCAAGTATGAAACAAAAAAAATATTAAAATATTTTTCTTTTCTTATGCTAATTACTATAATAATACTTATATACTATTAGCATATTAAATTCAGGAATATATTAATGGGCGGTTTAAGGGTATATTAGTTTCAGTTATTAAACTTGTAGTTACGCGCGAATTAAGTGTAACGCCGTTAACGGGAAGATCTATATTTTAAATTAAATCAATTTTTGTTTTTAACGCTCTTTTACTGTATTTAGTTTATATAATTTAAATATTAGCAAAACTAATCATTAGAATATTACAAATTTATGCGAAACTATAATATTATAATTATTATTATTGAGTGAATGCGTTCTTACATTATTTTGCTATTTTATTAATAATAGGTATTAGATGTTGACTTCATTCAAAAATTTAAAAAAGTTTTTGTAAATTCTATATGAGTTGGTCGATACTCGATGATAACCGCTAATATAAGATGAATATTTTTAGTGGGCATCATATTTTGAACGTCATTAGAATACTAACATTAAAAGATAACTAACAATTTTTCTGATTACTATTTAGGCGTTTTTATCATATAAAGTACTATATTTTTACTGTACTTCAGCAAAAATAAAAGAGTGAAATGACTGAAAAAAATATATTTAAATAAAATGATAATAATCATTATTAAGCGTACATCACTTTTTGCATTTCAAAATCATAAAATATTCTATTAATGACATGACACAGAATTTATAAAGCTCTTTCACTGTATATACACTTTAAATGGCTGTCATAGTCATAAATGAATAGTGTGGTGATTGGCCTTCAAGCTTCTGTAAACTAAACTAAATCATCTTTTTTAAAAATATACGTTTGAAATTAAATTTATTTTGTTGTTTATTTATTTTTTTTTGATCAAATGTCTCTACTATTTAATTAATTTAAATGGAAATTTTTGTTGGGCTTAATTACATTTCAAAAAGTCGAGTTAATTATAACTAATATATTATATCCACAATATTTTTGCCAAGTGTTGTGTGTGTGTGTCTGATATCATTTACAGATTTATATTTCTAAACAAACAAAAAACTAATGATGCCTTGAATATCTATCTGCTTAATTGAAGATATCATTAAATCAAGAAAATATTATTTTATTATCGGTTTGAATTACGTCTTAGTTTGCCTTTCAGATAACAAATTTTATTTTAAGAGTTTGTGTCCGTTCCGTGTGTTCAGAGCGTATATGACACGATTTTATTTTTGATTTTATTGTTTTTCATTCTGTATGGGTGTGTCGTATCGTCATTAGTGTTCAATATTTTTTCTTACTAAGCAATCATCAGTACGATTAGATCATTATTGCGAGACAGTATATTTAACGTGATATTTCGGGCTAAAAAGCGCTTAAATAGAATTCGTTATATAACGTTTGCCAATAAATAGGACCACAAAAAAATAATATCAAATAACATGAGCACTCGTAAACGTAACCATCATATTGGGTTTTTGGCAGACAATAGATTGCCAAAATGTAAGGGCAAAACTTGTGCAAACATAGAAAACCAAAGGGAGATTTGAACACAGTGTGTACAGTGAAAATCAATATAGTTGTGGGAGTGGAGACATATTCAGTAGATTTACGGCTAAATGAAACTTTTTGAGGGTTATATTATGAATATTATTCAATAGAATTTTGTGAACTTTCTCTCTCTGTGTCATAAAACTCGAGCAAATGGTTAAAAGTGTCTGCTTGTCCTTCAAATGTTTTTAAACGGAACTTCCCAGTGAGCGGTCTTCAATGTTCTGTGATTAATCGGAAAATACCGTAAACTTCGGTCGTGTTTAGAAGATAAGGTAAAATGCAAATGTATTCACCGAGCAATGCGTGCTTTTCTAAATTTAGTAATATTGTATAAACATAAAAGTTTTATTATTATTTCGGTAATTATGAACAAACATGCATTGTGTTTAGCGCGGGGTTAAAGAACTGATTCTTACTTATTATTCATGCAGCAAAATAATAATTCTTAATTCTTGGGTTTAAGTAAAGATAAAGCGTTAGCGTCAGAACAGTAATTATAATTTATAACTAACCATAAGAATAAAATTATTCGCGCATAATAAAAACAAATACACAAACATGTAAATTATATAATTACGTGAATACTAAAGTATTATAATCGAAACGAGTAAATGTATAAAGTACTGTAGTGGAGAGAGAGGGAGTGAGAGAGAGAGATCTAATTTTTGGGCACATTTGTATTTTTCAAATCTTCCAAAGTTCTATGTTCTAATAAAGTAAATTCTAGATTCTTCTTAATTTAAATACATATTTAATAATCTCCGATGTAATTATAATTTCGAAAATTAAGCATTGCTACAATGAAATTAATTTAAATTTGTTCTTTAAATTTTTTTTCTGTATTACTATTAATAGTACTTCGGATTATTCTTGTCAAAAATTATGATTTTATAAAATAAAATTTAACATTTTAACAGTACCCTCAAATTAATAGATTTCATAAATAAAACGAGAATTTAAAAATCTTAATACCATGCAGTGTCCATTCATTAAAAATATTCCCTATTGTAAAGTGTGTAACATTCTACACAATGGCATCGCTATATTTTATAGACTTATCTCCCTATTTATTGTAAATTCTTAGAAAATTCAACAGCGATATCGTAAATTTGCGAGAATTTAAAGATTCTCTCTCAGTTTCGTGATAAGCGTGCAATTTTAGGACAACTCATAAATTGCTATGTGAAAACACAGATGGTTTTCTCCGGTGTATCACATTTAACTAACTTACACAATGTATCGAAAAACATAAATAAACATTATATAAGTTATAATACTTTTATAAAGTTTACATTTTGACTGTTGAATCGTTAAAATTCTCAGACCTGAGCCTGATTACTAGAGTCGCCAAATTCAGGACTAAAAACCGAACATATTCAGGAAGGAAAAATAATTAAAGTTTGAATTTCAGGATTATTCAGGATAATCCGAGAAAAAAATGATAATCGGGTAATCGGGAGGTAAAAAATTGGTTTAAAACATAATTCTAACTTTTTAAATGGAAAAGAAAATCTAAATTATCATATTTTTCAGGAGTTAAGGAAAAAAGTAGTAATTTTCAGGAACAACAAATTGGGCTAAAAATGCTTATTTTTATATGATTCTTCCACATATGATAATATATTAGAAGGAATTTCCTGAATTTGGCGACTCTACCGATTACAGCCCGAAAATTTGAAGTTAGGCTCGACCCGAGCCCTATTATCTCTTAAAGTCAAAAGCCCGACCCGATTCAATAACTCAGTTAAATAACTTTTTTATTTAAAATCGACGAAGTATGCCCTTAAAACAATAGATTATTTACTTTAACAGGTTTTCCTTGAGTTTAATTAATTTTATAATATTAATTTAGACCAGTATTAGTCGTAAAAGTATAAACTTATATCACTTTAAAAAATATTAAAGGGGAATATTGCTTAAAAGCATGGTTTTATTAAATTGAAAGTTCGGTTCGGTTTGAGTATTTTAAATATGAGGCACGAGCCCGGTCTGTCGCGCACATTTGTTTATTTACATTATCTGCCATTTATAAAATATTAAATTGGTTGCAATAGCATTCTCTTTATAATTTATTTTGTTCTGCGCATTGCTTTTCTCATTTCTTTGTATTTTTTATTCGGTCAAACTGTTTGTCTTTAACTTAGTATAAGATATGAAAGAAATTATGTGTGTATATGGTGTACAGTATATGTGTGTGCGCTTATGGTATGTATAACAGAAAAGCACATATATATTATATACATATACTCCATTCAAAAACATATACTATGGTAGCCATATATACGGTACACAGAATTAATGACAGGAAAGGAATAGAAGCAGAACCGAAAAACTGGGGAATGATATCTCACGGAAAAGCTAGTGTGCGCTTAATGCTTGTACGCTTTAGTATACGGTAGTAATACCTGTGTGCTGTGTGCAGCTACACATCAGATATCAATACAGCATACAAAATAGCAACCAAACCATTTGAAACTTCGCCCAACTAGTGAGAAGAAGAACCAATCGCTTGTATATGTAGGAGCAGAAGGATAAACAAGCGGACAAGATTAATGTGGTGGACATTTATAAGCGACTGCTGGCACACAAATGAGGGGAACAGTGGTATAGGGAAAACTGGATGAAAAAAATCGTACGCATTGACACTATTTCATTGGCGATCGATTTCTGGCAATCGCGAGAGGCATTCAATAAAAATTTTGTGGCACACATTCCAGTCAATTGATGACTAAACCAAAACCTAAAAATCAAAAGATCTACTTCTTTGCGCGCATCGCATCGCATACCGCGTTTCACAAATCTTTAACCGATTCTTTTTGCAAATATCCGGTACGAAGAGTCGCTTCTTCCGAACCAATATCCTGTGGACGTGAATCATTGTCATACCAGTAAATCTATACGCAACAGAAAAAAATATCGACAGACTAATGCGCGTACTGTAAGGCTCAACAAACAATCGTTTTGCAGCATCGCTTTTCAGTGGTACCAAATGTTCATTTATCATTCGCGGAGTAAATAAAAATAATAAGACTTATACACATATAGATAGATAGAGAGAAAAAGCGGGGGAAGATCTAGCTTTAAACATAGTTTAAATGCCTTATTCTTTCGCTGTTATCAAAACCCAACAGCAAATAAAGTATTAGATTTGCAATTTTCTCCGCTGCTTATGATTTATTTAATATATTAGATCAGCTACTCTACGGTAACTGCACTGTACTGCGCTGTATATTAGATCTTTTCAGTAGTCGTAATATAAGCTGTATGTGTGTGTTGTGTGTGTGTCTGCATTAACTTTTATCAAATAATAAAATTGATAATAGAAATAGACAAAAATATTTATTCAACGCCTGTCACTACGAATTAAGCGCTAAGAATAGTCCATAATATTAGTATTTTATTGTTAATCTTATTCTTTAGAAAAGAGTTTTTGTTTAGTATAATCTCGAGTGTGTTATGGTTCACGTGTTTCAATGTTATTACATGGGATTAGTTAATACCCAAACTGAAAGTATAATTTTACAAAGTTTTTCCAAAACTATTATTAATTTTCTGTATGAAAAATTTATAATTTCACGGTAAAAGTTTTTGAGTCAAATAAATTTTCGTTTAACGCTACACGTAAATATTGTGTTTTGTGTGTACTGTACTCGAAATATAAATTTTTATCATAAATTTTCGAGCGAAGCGTTTTTGGCTGAGCGAAACGCATACAATAAAAAACAGGTTTTAATTAAAAATTTTTAACACTTGGTATATGTTTTTTATTATTAAAGTTATTCATCGGTGCGTAAACGCGCACACAAAATGCTCATATTTGTATCAGTCATACGCGTTTTCAGTGAAATGACTCTAATTTTTAAAAAAATTGCTGTTAGAAATTGTTAGAGAACATTGACTCTCTCTCTCTCTCTCTCTCTCTCTCTCTCTCTCTCTCTCTCTCTCTCTCTCTCTCTCTCTCCAAAATCTATGCGATGATTATATATGCGTGAGATGAGAAAATATAGTATTATTAAAAATATGTAAATTAGTTCTTTTAACCGATAATATGTTGCTTTCATCCTTTACACCACATTATCTATAAAATGCACGCTACATTCGGTAAATATTTCTCTCACTCTTGTACTTAAATATTATTTGCGGCGAATATTCGATCGTATTTATAAATACTGTATATATCATTCCGTTTGTGCTTTGTTTTATCAAAATCTTATTTTTATTTCCATTCAAAAAACGAAAATAATAAATCGAAACGCTCTCGAAGGTTGAATTGGTGTGTGCGCTGAAAAGAATAATATTCGTTCATGAATAGCGTTTTAGTTTAGAACGCAATTATCCGCAATAATATTATTTTATTTTGTTAGCGAAAATAAATGCGCGCACAAATTCACAAATTAATAAGCACTCAGATTTCTAGTCTTTTCTTCTTTATTTTTTAAATATCATTCGCGATAATATTTTTTTAGAACATAGGGTTTGGCTCTTCTTCTTCGTCTAATAAGTGCGACACACACCCCGTTTTTGAGAGTCATTTCAAACCATTTGAACAAAAAAATGTTAGAATCAAAAAGAATAAGAAGAAAGAGTTTTAGTTTTTCTCTTTTATTCTCCCACTTTATTCTTCATTGTCGTTTTGTTTTTTTTCTTTTCTTACATTCTCTTCTTCTTCAGCCCTTCTTCGGTTCTTTCCCTCTATGGATACAATCGCTCTCTTCATTGCGCGTAAATAATCAAATGACTGGATGCGATAACACACGAATACTGTGTGCACACTGTATCAGCTAAAAGCGCTTCTAAGACTCTATGCCAAACATTAGGGTTAATTGTCTTTGAACTCTGGATGGTATAGAGAGCAAGAGAGCAAAACAAATGCGAATAGATTTGAATCGAGTTAATGCTTGCCTCAGCCATTGAGTCGTTTATTTTCGATCTAAACTATTGATTTGCATATACGTGTTTGATATATATACTGTATATATGTTTTTTCAACTCTATTTGATTTGCAAATGAGCGTCAATTCGTATCATCAGATGATAAAATACTAGCGATGAGAAAGTATTCTTATTTTTATAATAACTGCTATTTATGTTTGCTATTGGATCTCAATTTTTCTCCTCTTCGCTATATGTTTCTTTTATCTGTATTTTTCTTTATCACAGATCGCCAAAAGGTATTAAAGACGTTAATAACTTTGTTTTTAGTTGCGCTTAAGAGAACGTTGAAGGCATTTGTGCGCTCGTGTTTGTGTGTTAAGCTGCGCTACCGATTATTTTTTGTATTTTCTTCCTTAACTCTCTTAAACGTCACCAATATATCAATGACTTAATTCCAAAAGCTATAAAAAGTACACATACGGCACACACATTCGCGTTCGCGTCAGTGAACAACCTTTTTTGGATCTGATTTTTCAGAATTAAATTTTTCTAATGTGGCATAAGTTTGGTTGTATTTAGCATTTCATTGTATTGCAACTAAAGTTAACAATTTATAACTTATATTCGTTTCATTCTTTGTCCAAACAAAAAACGTTTATTCACTTAAATATTTATACCTCACAATCTCTTGAATATTGTAATAACAATCAAATGACGGAAATAAAGAACAGATACACTGAACTACTGTTCGACACGTGCTTAAACATAACAGAAGCGCTGCAGAAGAAGAATAAAAATCAGTCGCGAATTTTAAACGCATATACAGTACAATAACACACAACACACGGATATGTATGCGTCTGATACATAAAACCAGAAACCAAATGAATTAATGTTTCCTCTATGACACTCTATTTGCTGCGAAAATTGTCTAAATATTTAGACAGTGCGCAACGTGTTTAAAGACATGGATGAGAAATAAGTTTTGGTTATGGCGTGAAGTTGTGGTGTTGCAGTGGAGCGGCTTATAATTACAGCCAAAACAGCCAGTGATAGTGAGTGTGTGAATGAGAGATAGAGAACAAGCAAAAGAGCAACAAAAAAAACTTTGGGAAACAGAGAGAAAAGAACGAAGTATTTAGTAGTGACTACTCTGCATCTATTACTGATACTACTGGGTGTTAAAAAGCGATACAGTTAGTAGATAAGTAGATGCCATGTTAGTTATATGCCATAACAGAAAGTTGTTGCCCATTTGTTTATGATCATTATTGTAAAATATGTTCTGGAGAACTACTGTTTGTGCGCCCGTTTGTCGTGCACTTGTTATTTGTACTTAAAACCAAATACGTAAAAACGCCGCCTTTTTTATTGCAGCGCTTTCTTATCTTAGATTTTTTTATTCTTTTCTCGTCATTCCTCTCCATCTTATGGATAATTGTATATATATTAGTGATGGCATTTTTACTTATTGAAAGCAGATGTGACGCTTTTTTTGTTTACTGTCTTCTTTTGTTATGTATAAGCGATGTTATGTATATAAGCTTATTATGGACGAGAAGTTCATAAAAGTATTTTTCTCTTCTTCTTCTTCAGTCTCTATACTATTCATTTCTATTTCCGTCAAGCATAGTAATAGCTCGGAAAAACACTAAGAACTAGAAGAATGAATGAAAAGGAACAGATGAGACGACGTGATGCGGCGATACATTCTTTTATTTACACGTAACTGAACAATAATAACATCTTAAGTCCTTTAGTTATACCAGTTCTTTCTTACTACGTTTTTGCGTCATTGTTTGATTAACTAATTGCGCGATAATCTCTATTTTAACGCTAACATTATCGTGGATGTGTTAAATCAAATTCGTGTCATCCCATTCATATACAGATATATACTGTATATATTTACGTGTGTTTGTTGTTTTTTTGTGTGTATGTATTGTGTTGTTATTTTTCGCAGTATATGTGTAAATCACTTCTACTTCTGGACCAGTACTTGCTTTTAGTTTTTTTCTCATTTTCGATTGCGTTCAAGTATTATATAACATTAGGATCTTTTTCCGAGATTAGAGAAAAGTTTAGTTTTTAAAATAAATGTGTTTTTTCTTTTAAAGTTTAATATACTTTATTCGGGAGAAACGGGGAACAGAAAAAAAGAAAAAAAATTTATTATTTATATAAATATATATTGGAAACAGTGGTAGTTATAATTAAGTTACGAAACTTTTATACACGAAGTGAATTTACTTTTCCACAGTTTACGCGGAAAAAAGCATAACTTTTTTGCGCACTTTCTCGAAGAACTTTGAGTGAAAATTTTTTTGATATCATTAAAATGACACAAAAAAACCTTAAACTTTTTTCCTCAATACTGAAACTATACCTTTTTCTTATTTTTTCTAAAAAGGGTATTATTATCGCTAAAAAAGTAGTATCACTGCATTAACAGAGTAAAACATTTTTGCTCATAAGTTTTATACAATAATACATAAAATTTAATCTATCGGAACCATTTTTGATGTGTGAGTATGTATGTATGTTACAGACAGACCTACGCAAACAGTGCACCAAATAATACACACACATACACACATAATATACAACTTTGTTACGTTTGCTGTTGAGTTGTTTATATCATTGCCTTTTCTATTCAGTTGTTTCTTATCGCTGGTAAAACACTTGTTTGTATATTATATATTGTATATAATGCAATATATTTCATATATATGTCATTTCTTAGGAAATGTTGAAATTCAGTTGTGTGTTGTTGTGTAAGCCATTTGTGTCCGCATTTTTGTTATATACAGCGCTCACACAATTCAACACAAAATAAAACAAAGTTTTATTGTTAAGCAAAACAAGTGAACTCGCAATATGTTGAAGAGAGCTCTTAACTTATTAATACAGCAGTTAATGTCTATTTAAACAGTTGTTGTATCTGTTTGTCATGTCTGTATTAAAAAACGGTAAATTATGATCACATTATAACTCCGCTGCTAATAATGTTCACTATTTAGTTATTTCATAAATAATTCATGTTAAGCCCTAATACAGAATAACTAGAAAGTGAGCTCATATTTTTGTTGTTTAATATCGTGTCGTAATGCGAACAAACTCGTCGATTTGATAATTTCCTTTTATATAATAGATAATTCTTTTCATATGAAACAAACAAAAAATCGACAAAAGAAAAAAGTATTGCAGCGCGAAATTCTATATAATAGTCTAGACTTGCAATTATTTCCATAAGATTTAGTAAATTTGAAAATAAATTGATAGATTATTGCTGTCACATATACTTTGAGAACATATTTATTTTTATATGTGACATAAAACTCTCGCTTTACAGTTATGTTTTGACACTGTCGTGATAATAGCGTTTTTATGCATTCTGTTTGTGTTTACAAATATATCTTAAGAAAAGCAAATGACGCTTAAAACCAATTTGTTATTTCTATAAATTTAAATATTATGCCAATAGTTAGCAGTATTTAGCACTGGAATAAAAATATTGATTTTTTATTATTTCTCTCTCTCTCTCCCCTCTCTCTCTCTCTCTCTCTCGCTCTCTCTCTGCGATAAATTATTTGCCATCCAGTTTGCGCTGAATTGAGGATATGCTGTGACACTTCAAGAAAGATGTGTTTATTTTCTGTCAAACAACTAATGATATGTAATGACATAATCATCGCACACACAAAAATGTTATGCACACAAGTTATGCGCACGAAAACCTCTTTTTTCTTTTTCTGTCTCTCTATCTGTCTTTTCTAAAAAGTTAAATAAGATTTTTTCAATGAATTAGTGTGAATGAGTTATGTTAATGGAACTTAGTCTTAGCAAATATAGAATGTAATGTAATTTAAATATTTATACGTATTAATAAACTTGAAAATTTATTTTTATATTTTAGTTTTTCGTGTTTTACTTCTTTAAAACTCCTATAATAAACTTATGAACACATTTTAAAATATGAAACTTTAGCGGTTGAATTCAGTGCATAGAAATTGTACAGTAGAAGAATATCTTTCGGGTTCAGTGAACAAAATAAGAGTATATATAAAGTATGAAAAAAGATTTTTTTTCCACAGAAAAATGCATTGTTTATTATTAATAGCTTTTTTTGATATATCTAACAAAAAAACGACTAAATTCTTTTCTTAATATATAGATATGCGTTCACTCAAAACACAAAACATAAAACTAAAGAAACGAAATAAGAAGTCTTGTAACCGTTTCTTTTTTTGTCATAAACTTCAGAGTGAGAGGCAGAGCACAGCTCCTCTTCTATTATAACTCGACCTAAAAATAACTATTGAATGTTCTTCTTCTTTTTACAACATCTTTTAACTTAAACGACTCACTCATCTTCGCTATCTTTATATATTTTTTGTGTTATCTCTGCATCACTTGCTATTCGTTATTCTTTTCGCCGAAAAAACTTTTCTATCGCTCTTTCTCTGGTTTTCTTTCTTCTCGTTCTAACTTCTAAACGAGAATGTAGTTAAGATTAAAGATTTTTGCGCACTCAAAACATTCACGAGTCAAAGCGAAATAAGTTTTTAAGAAAATCTATTTTAAAGCCCATTTTCATTGTTCCCTCCAATGTTTTCGTAATGAGATGGTACGCGTTGTTTCTTATTAAATGCGATCTCTTTTTAGTTGTCGCCGATACGACAAGTACGGTATTGGGTGTCACCGGTGGTAAAGTGGCGCTACCGTGTAATATCACTCCGCCAACACATGACGACGCCGTATCACTGATATTATGGTACAAAGATGAATCTACGACTCCTATTTACAGGTGATATATACGTTTGTTGCGTTACCACCACTTGTTTATTATATTAATTTATATTTTTATTTCATTTTTATTATGAAAGTTATTATTATTTTTTATTATTATTACAATTAAATTATAGTGAAAAATTTATTAGGTTTTCGTTGTACTTGTTTTCGAGACAATAACCTCATCTATTGTAACAATAGTTACTATTTTTTTTATTAGTAACAATTTTTTAATTGTAAGAATTTCTAAATATAAAAATACAATTAAGTTTTTGATTGAGAACAGAAAAAGAAAATATTATGTTGAACTCAAAAAACTTAACGAACAAACATAAAAATGAAATCGTTTAAAGTTTACACAGAATCGATAAGCTTAGCTATTTTTATCAAATCAAATTATACAGTACTGAAGAATATTTATGGGTTGAATTACTCTATTGACAAAACCATTAATAGAAAGCAATTTTGTATAAAATACATTAATAATTCACTAACAATTTTTTCTTGGATATTTCTTTTCAAAAAAGTATGTATGCATTATTTAGATGCGAATTTTGTTTAAAAATTTTAGTTTCTATTTGTGTTAACTGACACACTATGAGCGCACAACAAACAGGATTTTTTTCGTCCACACCATAATTAAATCCAAATTAACTTTTTTCTTGAGCTACTAGTCATTAGAGAATTTTACTTATTTATGACCATCTGTTCGACTATCAGTACTAAAACGCATTCACTTATCAATTAGTTTGGACGCTCGTAAAGGCAATCTCGATCAGGCGCGTCACGCGTCTGAAGATAATTTGATTTCGCGTTCATATATGAACACAATCCAAAGACCAGCTCATTTGATGGTGGAAGTGCTGTCTATCGAAGACGCGGGCGAATACCGTTGCAGAGTAGACTTTCGAAAGGCGAGGACACGAAATTCGCTGATATTTCTAAAAATAATAAGTAAGACTCAATACTGTAACGATAAGAGAGTGAGAGTGTGTACGCTTTAGTGTTTCAGTATAAGCGTACAGTATATCGCTCTATCAGTTAATTTGTTACGGTCTGCCACTTTCTGACACTTTTTAAAACAGCGCATCATTTTAGTTTTTTTTTGGTCTGAGATAGATTATGGGCGAAATTTATAAAATTCTCAGAAGCTTATGCTGTGCTCTAATTTTTTTCGATGGTTAACGTACCACAAAGTTTACCGCACACATACACACATACACACATACACACACACACATACACACACACACTTCGTTTTTGTTTTGCTTCGTTATTCTCATCTACACTTGCGAGCAGTCGTTTTATTTTGCGGTTTATTTTCGCGTTTCTTTTTAATATAAAAATAGATACTAATTAGTGCGAACACAGTAAAGAGTAAAAACACACACAGTTTTATGGAAATGAATGCGTGGAAATAATTAGAAACTATTTTGTAAAATATGCGAAAACATACACGCGTTTTGGTTTTTAATTAAGTCAAAGAAAAAAACATTAGCTTTCTTTCGTTCGTCTATTTTTGTGTGTGAGTGTGTATGTGTAAGCGTTAAATAGAATACTGGCTCTGAGCACATCTTTATTTAATGCTCTAATACTGCATTACTTGCTTACACATAAGATTACTTAACAGAATATTTTAGTGAAGAATAACGCGGTGAGAGCTAACGAAAGAGTTCCCACTAAGTCCGTAATTTTTTTCAGCTCTTAATGACGAAGAGTTCCTGGATTTTGGCTGATACTCTCTCGCAAAATAAAAAATATTAAGCACCGATTATAATACCAGCTAATGATAATGAGCTTTTTTAGGTCTCAGAGATTCGAAGTTTGGACGCCAACCTAAACTAAAAACTTAAATGTTAGAAATGATATATAGAAAAGTAATTTTCCGGATATTGAGGTCACACTAATTTATCGCGATTATCGATTCAAAATGTTTAATTATACTAAACGAAAACCGATTTTAAAACATAAATTATTTAAAAAGTTTCCGACCTCTCAAAATAAAAAAATATATTGCGCACAAAAAAAATAAAATTCAAATGCTTTATTGTCCCTAAAAAATTTATGCCACTACCATTTATTTTATTGTTTTTTAAATTTAAAATTTAAAAAGGCTTTAAGGACATAATTTCGGAGCGAATATAAAAGAGGATATAATGTGCCGCGTTTTTTATACTCTCGAAAATAATATTAGACAAATAAATTGTCAGTTTAGTAGTGTATACTGAAAATGGTCTATAACTGATAAAAAAGTGTTTTTTGAAACAGTATCCCCTGATCACCCATTCTGATCGACATTTCGCGCGATTTAACTTTTATTACCGCTTTTTATTGCCTGAAAAAACTATAGTTATTTATTTGTTTGACTCTTTCAAAAACACGATTTATAGTTCCACCAGACAAACCGGTGATAATGGACGCTAACGGCGAACCTCAGCCATCACTAATCGGTCCATACAACGAAGGCGACCGATTATTGCTGATTTGTGAGGTCGAAGGTGGTAAGCCTACACCATCACTAACGTGGTGGAGAGAGTCTGTGCTTCTTGACGACAGCTACGATACAACCAGTAGCAGCACTGTTCGCAATGAGCTCGAAATACAATCTCTTCAGCGGCACGACTTGATGGCAGTGTTCACATGTCAAGCGTCAAACAATAACATATCAATGCCAACGTATTCAGCAGTCAGTGTTGATCTCAACTGTAAGTATTACAGTATGACCCGGTTTATAGCAACTCATTGGTGCATAAAAAATTAGTTGCCATATTCGGGGTTTGCTATAATCCG
>JAQGAW010002778.1:0-14192 GCA_034698025.1 Phthiracarus crinitus | reverse complement strand
CACACTCACTGCTGGACGCATTTATATTAATAGCGGACAATTACTGGACGCAAGTATTAATAGAAGTCCAACCGCTTATGCGAATAATCCTGAAAATGAAAAAAAGAAATATTCTTATGATACCGATAAAGAAATGACAGTTCTTAAGTTAGTGGCCGCAAACGGTACTAATTTAGGAGTTATCAGTTGGTTTGCGGTTCACTGTACAAGTATGAACAATACCAATAAACTTATAAGCGGTGATAATAAAGGATACGCGTCTCAACTATTTGAGCAATATATGAATGGCGGCACACTTCATGGAAAGGTGCACATGCTTTTAGTTATTATATTCGATTATATAATTATGAACCAGTTTTATATTAATAAAATTCAAGGGAGCTTTTGTTGCATTGTTTCCACAATCAAATGAAGGAGACGTTTCGCCAAACATCAATGGTCCACACTGTACAGACACTGGATTGCCCTGCGATATCGCCACAAGCACTTGTGACGGACAGGTATCGTGATTTACGTTTATTTTAATTTACATAATAAAACACACGTTTTATTACACTATATGTATGTTTTTCTTCTGTCAGTGTATTATGTATTTTGTCTATATATTTAATATAATATATTTTTTTGTATAGTTATGATTATAGTTTTGTGTTATAACTTATGTTCCGTATATTTTATGGTTGTATAAAATTTTAGATTCGCCAAAATTTTGATGCGCATAATGAAAATTTTGTTTCGGCTATATATCGTGTATGTTTTTTTATTGTGCTTACGAATATATGATTTATGCCATACATGTATAATTTTAAATTGTTGTCACTTCCGAAACGCCGTTGAATGGCATTCATAGTAATTACTGTCGTTACTATTCTTTATATTTATTGTTCGTATTAATCCTATATATTTCGCATACATATACAATTTTCGAAATTATTTTTAATTAAAGTTATATAAAATTTCTCAAACAAAAATTAGATTTAAACTTTGAATTACTATAGAACTCTATGAGTTGTATTGTTTGTGAAATACTGTAATTAAACCTATTTATGAAACTCATTACGCTTTGAAATGCTTTCGTAGTGCTTCGATAACTTAATTTTTAATATTAAGCTTGTTTTTATATTATCGCTATTAACTAAATAATGCTTTTTGTTTTTTGTGTGCTATTATTCATTATAATTCAGTTTTAATTGCTTTAAAGCTTAGAGTAATATAAAGCTGTAATATTGAGATTTTAAAAGTAATTACTATAATGATTTAAGTTTCTCTTATTAACTTTTAAATCAAATATAAGAATGAAAAGTGTGTGGGTTCTGGACCGGGAAAGGATATGTTTGAAAGCACTCAAATAATAGGCGCGCGACAATTTAATAAGGCTAAGGAACTGTATGATACGGCCGATACTGAGTTGACCGGAAACATCAAGTTTATTCATCAAAATCTTGACATGTCAAACGTTGAAGTGGTGTTGGATGACAATTCTACTGTACATACGTGTAAACCAGCGATGGGTTATAGTTTTGCTGCCGGAACTACTGATGGTCCCGGAGATTTCGATTTTAAACAGGGTATGGTAATTGATTTGGCATGTCTTGGATTTTGCGCAAACATTTGCCAAATTTTTTTCATTTATTTTTTCTATTAATTAAGATTACATGTGTATCTAATGTATTATAAAATCAATTATTTAACTTATCATAATAATAATCAAACGCCACCAAAGCATGACCTAATTAATAGGATTTACGCTTAAATAAGTTTTTGCAAAAGATTCAACTAAATTGTGACTATTATGCGCTTCATTTGAATAATAGGAGACACAAGTCCGAGTCCATTTTGGACGTTAGTTCGTGATTTTATAAAACGACCGTCAGCTGAATTGGTAGAATGCCAGCGACCAAAGCCAATACTATTGGCGACCGGAGAAATGAGTTTTCCATATGCATGGCAGCCCAGTATACTTCCCAATCAGATTTTCCAGATCGGAAATTTGCTTATAGCCGCAGTTCCTGCAGAATTCTCAACAATGGCTGGACGAAGACTTCGAGACAGCATAAAAATAGTATATGACAGCTACACGACTAATAGTGACGTGAATGTAGTTATATCTGGACTGTCAAACGCATATTCGTCATACGTAACAACGTATGAAGAGTATCAGATTCAACGATACGAAGGCGCGTCCACTTTATATGGACCGTACACTTTGGACGCTTATATACAGCAATTTGAAATGTTAACTTCCAATTTGGCTGCCGATCAAGTAGTGTCTGCTGGACCTGATGAGCCTAATTTGATGAGCAAACAAATTTGTTTAAAACCAGGCGTCATTTACGATGGAACACCTTTTAGGCGTAATTTTGGTGACGTTATTTCCGATGCTAATGATGAGTATCGCGCGGGAGACACAGTTGCTGTAAGCTTTGTTAGCGGTAATCCAAGAAATGACTTGCAAACGGATAGCACATTCCTTTCCGTCGAACAATGGGATAATTCTACGCAACAGTGGCTAATAATTGCAACCGATGCCAATTGGGAGACTAAGTTTGTTATGTGAATATATTGATTCAATTTTTATTAAATTAATTGTTTTTTTTAGATTTTTTTGGCAGCGAACGAACACATTTTTTGGCGAAAGTCAAGTGATTATAACGTGGGACATACCTCAAGACATTTCAGACGGTGCTTATAGAGTGAGACATTTCGGTCATAGTAAGAATTTGTTGCAACAAATTTCATCGTACACTGGCGTAAGTAATATCGAAATATTCATACAAAATTATAATATTAATTGTTTTTAAAAAATAATCAAAATTTGAACAATTTGTATGTTATGTTGTTTTTATAGGTATCAAAAACATTTTCCGTAAAATCGTCAGCTAAGAAGTAATAATCGATAAGTTATTCCTAGTCATATTTTTTTGTTGAATTTATTAACGATATATAAATATATGACACTAATGTTATTCGTGTTTTGAATGTATTTATTGTTTTTTTAAAATACGGTGTAAATACGAAAATAGTATTAAAAATTAATTAACAAAAAAACCTCATTTTTAAAAATGATATTCATTTTTAAAATCTTATATAAATTTATATCCGCTATTCTTAAAAATATAAACTAGTAAATAAAAATAGAATTTCCAGTATCAGATGTTGAGTCTGCTTCAATGAGGTAACGGTATATTGATTTTAATTCCGCAAAATAACATCGATTTTCAATTAAAAAGCGTAACAAATAAATTTAATTGAATGGTGCGAGAATTAAAATGAACTTTTGTTACTTTTAAATACTTTTAACAAGAATTTTGACCTTAAATAATAAAACATGCAAAAATTAGGAACTGGTTTGCAAAATACCATATTTTAAAATACGTGCGAAGTATTATTGCATATTTCCATCAATGCTCATGTAAAGTATTTTCACTTTAAAATTCTTGACTACCGGTATATAAATAAATTTTTTTTATTACAATGTTTTCGCTTTATGTTAATTATTTTACTGTACAAAAAAACATATCAAAGAAGAATTTTTAAATAAAATAGCTTTTCATATGTTAATTCAATTCAATAACAAGGGATTACAAAACTTTTGTTAATAATAATTAATAATATCTATGGTATTTTTTATATTCTATAAAACTATACACATTTTAAAATATGTTCTTATTCTAAACGTATTTTCAATAAAAATGATTAAAAAATATAATTAATAAATAAATAGACAATTTTTTTTAAAAAATACAATATAACTTAAATAAAAAAATAAAGAATTGTTACGCGAATTGAACACTAAAAGTTTTGCAATCAATTAAAAACGATTAAGAGATCACAATTTTTCACCAGAAAGATTGGCGACTATATTATAGTAGGAATGGTCAGGAAACCTGTCGAGTTCGATATAGTCATTCTCACTAATTAATAGCTTGTCTAACAAGTTTACGAGTTCATTAAACGTTGGCCGTTGATTTGGATCAGTGTCCCAACAATAGTACATTATATTATACATTTCGCGTTTACAGTGTTCGGGCTTTTCGAGTCTATAGCCGTCGCGCACTTTCTTCATCACTTCAGCCGCTGCTAAACCAGGATATGGTGTGGAGCCTAATGTCACGATTTCCCACATAAGTATGCCTGCATTCGTATTTTAAAAAACAGTAGTCATTAGCTTTAAAAAACGAAAAACAATATTAGTTATATGCAATTAACTGACCAAAGCTCCACACATCGCTTTTTACAGTAAAAATCGAATCTATTAAGGATTCAATAGCCATCCAACGTATTGGCAAACGACCCTGAAATTGTTACCCAAATTAAAGCTTATAATAGCTAAGAATAATTACTTCAAACAGATGTTTCAAAATTTTTTTTACCTCAGATTTTCTCTCGTAAACATGACTTGCGATCACATCTCTAGCAAAACCAAAGTCAGCCACTTTACACGTCTTATTAGTACCGATGAGAATATTACGCGCCGCTAAATCCCTGTGTATAATCTAAATGACAATTCAAACGAAAAAAATAAATGATTTGTTTACACAAAATCAAACGATAAGTGGTTTTATTATTTATTCGTACGCCTTTCGACGATAAGTATTCCATTCCTTTTGCAACTTGATATGCAAATGAGGTCAAGTCTCGTGCAGTTAATCTGCTGCTTCCGTGAAGATTTCCATAATAGCGCTCAGCACGACTTTCTCTTAAATATGACTGCAATTTGCCATAAGGAACAAACTCCATAATCAAAAAAACTGGGTCTCTATCGGTACAGCTTCCCAGCAAAGTGACCACATTTGGATGTGGATCTAACAGTTTCATCACTTCCAGTTCCGATAGTAAATCCTTCTTCTCTTTTTCGGCAGCATTTTCTTTCAATGTTTTAACGGCTACGATATCGTGCGCTAATAAATCAGTTTTGCTAATGTCAAGCGCCTCACACTTCCACACCTGACCGAAGCATCCTTCGCCTAATATGCCGATAAAGCGCAAGTGATGTCTGGGAAATTCCCACACTTTCTCCTCTCCTTTCATTATGTTCAAACTAGAGGTATATTTGTTTGACTCTGTTCTGCCATTAAGAGCTCTTTTGGCTCGTATTTGTTGAAATAGCTCTCCATTATAGTCGAGTTCGCCGGAAACCGAACTGACACTCGTTTCACTGCTCTCTGATTTGTCTAAATTAATTATTTTATGCGAAAACGATTTCATTAGATTTCTGTTGTGATTCTTTTGGCATCTGTGATGCAAAACCCAGAACACAAGACCAGCAATGGGAGCAAAGCATACGGCGGCCAATAGCGGCAAAAACGCAGTGATCATATCAAGTCCGTCGCTATTCCTATTGGCTGATCCTCGAGTGGAATCGTTGAGTTTGTCGTCTGACTTGTTGTATGGAGTCGTTGGTACAGACGTTTGAATAGTTGGTACCGATTGATGCGTTGTATCTGCGGGTCTTGTGGTAGTGGTACTGGTGGTCGGGGTGTTCGTAGATTTCGGTGGTAGAATCGTGTTCGCAGTTGTGGCAGTGGTGGCGGTGGGCTTACGTGGTTCGGTATTGACAGAGACGGCATCCTTTGACCGCGAAGGGGGAAGTTGAGCGTTGATAAATGGCGGAAATGGCCGTCTGATTGGTAATCCAGGATATGATCGATTAAATGGAAAATTAAATGATCCCGCGTTAGTCGATATCGCACCTGAATTCCTATCCGAATCTATAACGCGTACGTATACTTCGATTTTCGCCTAAAATTGGGTTTCAATGCAAAATCTACTGTATCTATCATTTCGCATACAAGCGTTTATGTAGTGTTAGCTTCGCATTGCTTTCAAATTGCTTTGCGTTTATCATTTTATTTAGAGATTTTTTTCACTTACTGTTTGATGTCCATCATTGGCGGTAATAAACAGATAATAATCATTGCCGGCCTAAAAGTAATAAAAGAGGGCGTATTTTAGATTGTCGTCAATGTGTTTATAAAAGTGCTTTATATAGCTATGGATTTAAATCTTTTATTACTAAACCTAGATTATGGCTATTCTGCAAATTAGCGACGCTTTTTAAGCAAATATACTTAAAATAGCTTTAATGAGTGTTACAGCTTAAACAGTGCATAGCGATTTTGAAAGTTTTTGCTTAAACCAATCCCAACTAACTTTGCCGGATATTTGGATTGTTTTCTCGTTAAACAACTGAAGCGAACATTTTTTTCCATATAAAATATTTGCATAAAAATAAATATTTATCAAGGAATTCAAAATTCTTACGCCGTTAGCCAACAGCGAGGAATGTATTATGTATTGGGAGTAAAAGCTAATTTAGAGAAACCTATCTCCGCCTCGAACTTCATAGGCCAATAGACGCGCAAAAATGTGTATCTGCCGATAGTGTAAAGCGGCTATAATTTTCTAACGATAGTTATATAATGTAATTTTATTTTCAGTTTTGATTGTAATGCATTACTGAATTGCGAAGGGTGTGACAAATACATCTATAGCTTATACCCGGATCTTCAAATAAATAACACATAAACATAGTGGCGTGTATTGTTGTTATGCCCAGGAGTGCCCACACTGGCAGCAGACCTATACACGCCTAATTCAACGCACACGCGTGTGTGTGTGTCTTACAGTAGTTGTTTGTTAAATAGCGATAGAACTAGAAGAGCTCGATATAAGCGAAGTATATAGCATTACTTATTCTAAATAATAGGTATATCAAAAATCGTACAGTTTGTGCTCATCCATAATACCCATTTTGCTGCACTCGTTTATATATTCGTATCTTACAGTGTATAATCAAAATTACTGGAGATAAGCATTTATATTTACACTTATTTAAATTTCTGCTAATAATATGTTAAGCTTTAAGTTAGAATCTAACACAGAGTCTTAGTGTAAGTGTTAAGCATAAACAAAAGGATTCACTGAAAAATTTCGAATCTCATGTACAACTGTTTTGACAAAACGCTTCATTAATTTTTAGTATTTTGGATGATTAGTTGTCTATAATAATAGGTGAATAGAAAACAAGTTTTGACCTACGATTTGAAAACATACTCGTAAACATGTGACCTTTAACGTTATTAAACGTGATTATCTATGAACAACTAACGAACAACTCCTGTGTAGCTGTGAGCAACTTTTTAAACACCGCATTACTCTATCGCTCTATACTCAGTTTTCACTTAAAGATTACCTGTTTCAACAGCGACTCTTTCAGAAAAACGTCCCCATTTCTGGGGTTGATTGTGAAATAATTAGATCCGTCGAGAAACATCGCCGGTTCTATTCCATACTCGATGGAATCTTTGTCTTCATCTCTGGTGCTCACTGTAAGTATACGACTCCCTTCAAGAGAAAAACGAAAAAATGTAATCAAAATTGGGTGTGTGTTCTCATTTCGCATTTCAAAACTAATTTGAATCGCTGTTGGCGTTTGCTTCAGAACACTCCAAACTGTCGCGCAAATAACTAAGTTTATTTGTTTCGTTCAAAAGTTTTACATATTACATGCACAGTAATAATAAAAAAGTTTTTCTACATTATGAAACAAATACACAGTTTGGTGTCTTCGAAAGCAAACGCAACACTGATTTAATGTTATCTTTGTTATAAAGATAAAAATAGCGCATATTATGCTGGAGATAATAAGTTGGCAAATATTTTTCTAATAAAAATTTTCTGTCTGGCAATGTCTATGTTCACCGTCAGTGATAATTATTTTAAAATACAGGTTATATATACGTGTGTGTGGTTATTACATACAGTAGTTACTATAATTCTCTCTACATTTCTCGAGAACTCATTTTTTCGTTCACTGACTTTTGCAGAAAAAAAATTCTTAAGATATATAAAACTCTTAAAATAAATTTTTCAAACTGGCTTATAGACGCGTTTAAAATAGCATCCAAAACGCAATAAAATCATTTTTTATGTTTAATAGACAAGTGATAAAATTTTAAATTAAAAAAGTATAATTTATTACTTTTTTGATTTTCAATAGTAAAATTGTTTTTTTTTTTCAAAAATACATTTAAAGAGTACTCAAACCTTCTCTGAAAGTGATTTAAAAGTTACATTTATATTATTTGGATGATTAGATTGACACAGCGTTTCTGTCATTCTTTTAATGTCATAATAACTAGAGTCAAAGTAGAAATTTATAGCATATAGAAATTGCGCAATAAATAGCATTAACTAATTGCTAAAATAGCACTTAAAAATAGCATTTATAATTTTTAAAAATTACATAAATTTTTAAGTAAAATCATTTTTTCTTCAAATTAACACTATTGTAGATCAAGGGTTTATTAAAAAAGCATTAGTTTGGACTTTTTGATGATTTAGAAAAAAATGTGGTTCAAGTTAACAAAAACTCTTCAGATTTAAACGAAAATTTATCAGTTTTTTGAAAAATAGTATTTATCATTAAAAATAGATGTAATAGCATTTATAAATGGAGCTAAAACGACTCCATGTTATGAAATTCGTACTGATATTCATTTATATGCTTCTAATAAATGCAACAAAGAAGTAGCAAACGACGCTAAGCTTATTATTTTGACTCTAGTAATAACTCAGACACAGTTTAATTGTTACGCGTTTACATTCGGAATACGGAATATAATAATAAGCAATTAAGGCTAAATAAATATAAACAAAAATTTCTCGGAAGTTGTTTATATTTAATTGATTTTGTCGTGGTTTTAATTAAATGAATGGACATAAAGATTGTTTACTTTAAATTACATGTATAGCATAATAAACTACGTATTCAGTGATGTATTCACATTTAGAATAGGAAATGCAACAAAAAAGATTAAAACTTAAAACTTACCTATTGGTTCATTTTCAGGTACGAGCCATTCGCGCTTAAAATCAAACACAGGTGGACTGTTATGACCCGAGAATCCGAAACCTTATTATAAAGTAAAGTCATCAACATTTAGAATATTTGTTAAGACTGATCCAAATTCGTAACCAATAAATATTACCGGTATAGTAGCGGTAATAGTTATTTTAGTTTTTTAATATAACAAATTACAAAGTGTTTATATTAAGAAAAACGAATTTTAATGATGTTATAACTGATAAACTATAATACAATTCAAGTTTAGTTTTCTAAATATTTAATATTCGTGAGACGAGATAATGCAAAATAAAAATTCTAAACCATATTATAACATTCGGTAACAAGTCTTACCTGAAGTTGTTGTACTTTTTATGTGTAAAATCGTTAACCACGACAATGCTATCTTAAGTATCATTGCTTTTGATGTGCTGTACGTATAACCTTATTTTTAAAGTTATTGTTTGTATAGTTATATATAACTTTATTCGCACAAACTTTGTTCACATCATTTAATAACTTATGAATTTTTGCTTAATTTAACAATATTTACAATTTACATCTTACGACGATTACCAAAATAATATTAACACGTTATTTTAAAAAATGGAAAAAACAACGAAACGCTACGAAGAAACGAACGCAAAAAACACATCAAAGGAATATAGTTATGTTCATAAGCTGTTGTTCACAATATTAGTGGCATAACTATGGCATCGTATCAACAGAAGCAGATCCTCACCAAAACTAAGCTCAAAAATGTCGACGTCAGACGTATTCGTAAGTTGTCAGACAACTCTCTGAACTTTTCATAAAGAGGCCAACTTTTTTAAGGGCCAAACCCAGAAACTGCTTGCAGCGAAGAGATGGGCAGAAAATAGGGTCATGTCTTAAAGATGCACAAAAGTCGTTAGACCTGCATCAGCCGCTACTACTATGCGCTCTAATGCATCGTACGAGCAAAAAATAAAGAAACATTCTTGCTTTAAGTGTTAGGCAATACACACACATATTGTAAAAAACTAGTTTTATGTTTGTTATGCGCCATAGAAAAGTGCGAATCATTTGAGTGCGAGTCAAACGATGCACCAAATTTCAATAACTTTTAGCCCTACTATTGAATTACCATTATTTATAGCAGAGATTTAAAAGTGGCCTAAATTCCTAAATTTAAATCGCAATAAAGAAAAACTAATCGCTAATTGGATCAACAAACGTGCGCTGTTTAACGGTTCAAAGTCAAGGCAATAGGAAACAAATTTCGTCATTTAAAATCACTTACTTTCAAAATTAACCCAAAAAATTGAAAATAAAATAACAAAATTTTTTGGTGGAAAAAATTTTACTTTATATTTCTTAAAAACAACAAAAACAGTTAACAAATCTGAAAATAATGCGCTCAATATTTAATGTTTTCTATTTTAATTTCATATCTACAACATTATTGTAGTGCAAAAAAGGGTAATAAGAAGTAAATTTTAATAAACAGTATTCATTTTCTTTAAAACTACTCGAAATTTTTATGTACAAATAAGAACAATTTTAGTCGATTTTGAAAAGAAAACAATTGTTTTTATATATATAATAATTATGATAAATAAGTATCTTATAATACACATATTAATCCTAACCATTATTACCATATCACATACTGTTGAGACAACTTTTGCAGGTTTTCACACGACGGAGTCTTCAGGCTTTTCGCTTTCTCTTCCATATCTCTGTCGCGGAAATTTCTTGCTCTCCAAATCATACTTTCCTCTGAATAACGAAAACAGAATTATTTTTTTAATAAAAATTTTTATTGCAAACGATTAATGAAATCGATTATATTTAATTATCCAGAGATTATTGACTCAATGAAATCAAACACTAAAACCTCGAATATGGAACAAATTATTATTAAACTATGCGAATGCAATCGAGACTATGTCGGATAAAACATTTTTTTGGAGTTTTAGTATTTCTCTATAGAGAGTAAGAAATTACCCAACGATTATTTATACGTACAGTACAGTAGTTATAATGCAATAAAAGTATTTCTTAATCTAAGTTTTTTTTAAATAATCTAAGATAATGATTATTTGAATGTTAATCATACGGTAAATTAGAATAAATCTGCAATTCTAACTGAAGGAAAATACGGAATTATAGTATTAAAATGAGGCAATCTTAAATAAACAAACAAAATAAATCAGATAAATAAATAAAATACCTGTTTATAAAATTTATGTTTTTATCAAAATTTTTCTATCAAAAAAACGAGTAATATTTTTCTATCAAAAAACCGTAATTTTCATTAAATCTAACAAATATAGAACACAATATTAATCGTAGACTTACTATAATTTCGTTCTCTAAAACAAGACGCTCTCAAATTACTCAAATAGTCTTCTTCCACTTGTGATTCAACTCGTCTGATATTTCCCTTATAATCGCGTTCGAAATTATCTCTCACGAAATAAGGTACTTCTAAATTATTAGTTTTCCTTTCAATCGAGTATTTCCTTAATTGTTACAAAAAAGTTTAAAACAAAAACAAGAACATAACATTAAAACAAATAATATAAAAAATCAATATATTAAAAATACTAACTGAGTTCGACTAAGACTATATGCGGGATCAGATACAAAGAATGTACTCATTAGTGAAAGGCATAACAACACAAGAACAGGCATCATCTGCAGCAACACATTATAACCGCTGGCAACTTCATTGGTGTTTTGATTCGGCCGTCGATGCGTTTCGCGGTAAACACGACCACCGCTGCGGCGAACGTATACATTGCCCGATGGAAACCCACCGCCAAAGAACATATTAAATATTTCGTCGGCCGACAGATCGCCCTCAAAACCTCTCGTATAATCATAATAACCGTTGTCATAGTAAGTGTTTGTGGATCTCCTCCTCTGTTGTTCCTCTGAGCCGTACATATCGTATTGTTTCCTCTTTTCGGGATCACTGAGAACAGCGAATGCGTTACCAATAGCTTTGAACGCCTGTTCAGCGCCGGGAGCTTTGTTTTTGTCGGGATGGAACTGAAGCGCTAATTTCCTGTACTGTTTCTTAATCTCTGATTCTCCCGAATCTTTCGAAACACTTAATATCTCGTAATAGTCTTTACATTTTTTAATCAAACGAACAGCTGATACTTGTTCTTCCGTATAATCCCTATTAGACGTCGATTTACTAGAATTACTAGAACTACTACTGGCGGACGAAGCGTCTGAACTGTTTTGCTGTTGTGGTTGCGGTTGTGGTTGTTGTTGATGTTGGTGTTGGTTATCCTCTTTACCATTGGTTTCGTTAACATTTTCTCGACTACTACTTTGATTTGCGTGTCTGTGCCTCGTATTGCACTCATCCGTTATTTTATGAATCAATTCTACGTCGTAAACAAAAACAATTTCGATTAAATAAACAATTCCAGCAAATATTAACGGTTTTATTGGTTTTGAGTTTTGATACCTTTCAAGTGATCGCTAGGAAACAATCGCTGAGCTATTAGTAAATACTTCAACGCTTTGTCGAATTCTCGTTCGCGAATGAAGTTCTTCGCTAATTGTATGCAACGCTCGCTTTCGTCTTTATTACCATCCATTTATTGGCAATGATTTATCAGTTTTAATTGGTTTTAGGAATAAATCGTACGAATCACTAAAATGTAGTATTGAATGAGAGGTGCGATTCAGTTAAATCTAAATGATTATATGATTATATATATCGTAATTCGTAATTATAGTTAAATCGACGTCATTTCAAACACCACTTAATGTAATGTAATGCTAATCAATGTTTTCCTTATAAATGAATGCGTACACCTCTATCGTCAATCACCGCATCAATCGTTATCTATTCAAATGAGAAATTCAATAAAAACTTGTGTTTCGTTAGTTTAATCCAAATAACTTTTTTTCCGACAATTTCTCGGATGCTCTTTAAAATTTTTATTTTTTTCACATTGAAAAAAGATATTGTAGTTTTTATGCTCAAAATAAATTTTAGCATAAATATCTACTTTTCAAATAATACGAATATGAAGTTTATTATAAGATACTCTGACATTTGGAAGAGAGACCCGAACCCTATTATTCGGACATTTGCACAGTCCATGCATCCAACGCTTTATTTAGCCCAATACATATCAAATTTAATACCTCATTTAAATCTTTATTATGGCTTAAATACATTTTAATTAAATAAATTATTAATTTACCGTAATATTTGTAAAATATATTAAAGCTTTAGCTTTTTCTTTTAAACCTATTTCTTAATTAGTTGAGAGTAACTTTAATTTTACATTTATTTTTAAAAGAATTCAATGCAAGCAACTTTAACGATATTAAATTAAAATTAGTTTGCATTTATTAGATTATAGTTTATTATGTGAATAAAAATTGATTTAATTGACAGTAAATTACATGTTTGACTGTAATATTTCGACGCGTTCTTTCAAAGCATTCATTAATGATTGAAATTCATCGATATTTTCGTTATCAATACTTTCTATAAATTTCATATCAATTACAGATTTCTTGTCAACTGATGACAATCCGTCCAATTTATAGCTCTTATCACTATAATTGTTCGATAATTCATTATTTCTTTCGATTTCATTTATTAATTCTTTGAACCCTTCTCTCCAACACATCTCTTCTTTTAAGTTTCCATAAAAATTCTTAATACGTTTACATTCGTTTAATAATTCAATTAAACTGGATTTCAATTTTTCAAGCGATTGGTTATCGCAATCAACTGATTCCTGTTGAGAGCAATTCAAACTTAATTCATCGATTTGTCGCTCAAACCAACTTTCAATGTCATTATTTTCGACAACTTTTAAAGTGGTTTCGATTTGTTGCGCAACTATTTTAGGATCAGTGACAGTGGATTCGAGTTCAATGCGTTCGCAAACCAAATCTAACATTTCTTTCAATTTAAATTGTAAATTATGTCTTAGTTTTTCTCTGTCATCGCAATTGTTTGCCTCTAAACCGGTTTTATCGCATTCAGCATTCATTTTCTTCTTTTCGTTTTCCAATAGTTTCTGTTGATATTGTAATGTCGATAACTTGTCATTAAGAAAATCCAATTTCTTACGCAATTCTTTCAAGTTTTGATCAGATATAGAATTACAATCGGATTCTGATTGAAGTTTTTGAGCACTGATTGGTTTGAAACATACAAACAATTAATGAGCAAAACAATTATAAATACATACGAATTGATTTGTTGATGATTTACAACAATCGATTGATCACTGATAGCATTACAGACATCGAACAGCCATTGATTTTTGACAAATTCGTCTCTAAGTATTGATTCCAAATGAAGTAATTGTTG
>JAQGAW010002777.1:0-14193 GCA_034698025.1 Phthiracarus crinitus | reverse complement strand
TTTTAATATTAATTTACCTCAAAAATTTAAAAATCTAGTATATAATTATACTTAATAATACGTTAATTAAGATAAAATGGTTTTAAAATTTTTGATATAACATATTTAAAAATTATTAATTTTTTTCAAAAACACCTTTAAAAACAGTTTTTACTATGTATTTTCAAGAAATTATTTTAATTTTTAAAAATATTTTTAATTTAATTTTTTAAAAGTAGAATATTTATTTATTGTCTAAAATGATAATAAACATCAATGCTTGAAATAAAAAACAAAAAAAATATTCTTATACTAATAAAAAATAAGTTTAAAAATGTATGAAATTCACGGTTTCATACAAGTGTTAAAACAGTAAAATCGTAGTTTTTACAAATCTCGATTTTTCAAAAATTAAATTGATTTTTTTAAATTTTATTTTATTTTTATCGAGATATATCAATAATCAAATTATTTTATAATTTTCAATGAATTATATTAATTAAAAGTATATTTTTACATGAAAAATTCAAAATAACATGTTCAAAATCTTATTAAATGGTGTGCCCGAAAAACCCGTAATATTTTTTTAAAAAATTATTTAAAAAATTTTAAAAAATTATTTAAAAAATTTTAAAACCATTTTATCTTAATTAACTTATTTTAAAGTATAATTATTTACAAGATTTTTAAATTTTCGAGTTCAATTAATATTAAAAAAACATGATCAAAATCTATCGATTCGATTTTTTGTAACCCCTGTACATAATATCCCAATATTTTGGATTAATTAAAAAAATTAGTATTACTTAATACTATTAAGTTAATAGTAAATAATAAAATTACAATATTGTGACACAAGATAGTGCTTACTATTATACTTATATTCTTTAAATAAATCAACGCATTTTTTCAAAAGTGAACTTTATTAAACATCTATTGTATAATTTATAACTAGAGCTTAAAAATAATAGCATATTTAGAAAATACTGTAGAGCTATAAATAGCATTAATTAATAACTAAAATAGCACTTAAAATAGCATTTATAATTTTTAAAAATTACATAAATCTTCTACAGTATAATAATTATTTTTTCTGAATGATGAATCGCTTCGACATATCATTGTTAAAATAAAATTCTTCAGATTTGATGGTTGACGTCGTGAGTGTCACGTGAAACACATGCTGAAAATGATTCTTTGATAATATTGGCACTGATTATAAATATAAATGTTTTTATTAATGCACACAATTTAAGATGAATTAATAAAGCTCAGATAAACTTACGTAAATAAATCGTGTGCTTATGCTTCAAAATTAATAACAAAAAAATTAGGTGTAAAAACTGTAAATTCATATTAAATTCGGGTCTTATTCGGTAAAATTCGTTCTATGAATTGTTGAATTCATACCACAAATCATTAAGATATTATGTATGAATTGAATTACAAAATATATCCGAATAGAATTCAAAATCTTTAGGAATCTTAGGAATTTTAGATTTCATAAAATGATCAATAATGATAAAGTTTATACAAATACTAGAACTGTCATTCACAGAGATCTGAATTTAATGTAAAGCTGTTACGGGTAGTAAAATTGGAACCCGAAACAAACCGAATATCAACGATTTTAACAGAACCGTCCAGAGAGTTAAGGTCTTGCAACCTTACCAACCGAACCAATCAAATATTATTTTTTGATGATAAATTTAAGAAAAAAATCCATTTTTAGTCAATAAAACTTGTTTATCGGGTTATCGGTTCACTTTCGGGTTAGTGTAAAATAATTCCGGTTTAACCGAACCGGAACAACTAAAAAATCAAACCGACCCGACCCTATTAATCAACGATTAACCGACACGAAAAAACAGCTTTACATTAATGGAGTAATGCATACTTATGGAACAAATATACTGTACTAGTTGTCAATCATATGATAAAAAACATCAAACACTTTATTAATATAACGAACAGGTAAAATCCATTTATTAATATAAAGGTTAGGACACTAGGATGGACAGACAGACTTACAAGCGGACAGATATGGTCAAATCCATAATCTCGACTTCTCTCTCAGAACGTCATCTGAAAATCCATTTTTTCGCTTAAAAAAAGAGATATAGAGGTGTTTTCGACAAATTTGTTATTTCTTACTATTGACTAGAACTAATTTTTTATTTTCGACAGTTATAATCAGTGACCGCCTACGAACATCACTATATAAACTATTATAAGTGTACACGAAGATAATATAAACTGTTGCGATTCGGGTGAACCCGAATTTTGTCGCCCTTAGTAATAATACCATTTACTAGGAATCGTAAATTATAAAAACCGCATACAGTATATATTATATACAGTAAGTTTTCAATGTTTTAAAGATTATTAGTGATTAGATAAATCCACTTAATCTACTAAACATTAGATAAATATTTTTGGTGCTTATTTGATTGAGTGCTTATTTGGTCACTTAATAGGATTATTTTATATTTCGAACGCTTCCTATAACTCATTTTTTGTATATTAGAAAACTAACATCACTAGCAATAAACGCTAACACAAGAAACGCAAACCTAAACAAATATCTTAAATAACTTAAATTCGTATAACTGATGCTAAAAAAAGTTTTCTATTTGTAACTGGAGTTTGTTCGTTCATTTGCTCATAATTGTGGCGTAACACCAGTTTAAGTGAATGGCCGTATGGCGAGAGTCCGTTCACACACCACTTGTTTGTTATTAACGATGAGCGCAAACTCGCACTCAAAAGGAAGTTTAAGTTTATAGCACTTTGAATCGCATTGAGTGTGCGTACGTATTAGTATGTGTATAGTACTGTATGCGGTCGTGAACGCTGTGAACACATAAACATCGAACACTGCATTGTATTACGAGTCCAGTTCATCCACAATACTGTTTACATTGTATTGTATTGTTATGTTATGATTTCAGTTACATTTGTTATGGTATGTTAGCGTGTTTTCCGTATCACATACTCAACTCACACATAACTATCATCTCATTTCAATACCAAAAAATCGTAGTTTAGTATGAAATCATCAAAATAATACTCAATATATGTTAAGTGAAGTGATCTGTTGCTCACATTTATTGAAATAATAATACAATAATACGATCGAAACGCGTTCTGACCATAAACTATCCGTTTATGAAATCATTTCATTCATCAAACATTTAAATGTATGTTTAATATATTTCAAATAATATGTCAATCAATACAGTATTATTTGGTTAATTTCTCGTAATTATCGTTATATTGTTTATTTCGTTTTCGTTGCAGCGTTTCGTTTCGTTTCGATGTTTGGCATCGTTTACTCCAACGTATAAGTGATTATCTCAACACAAAACAAATAAACAATTAAAAAATGGAAACTCTGTTCAGTATCACCGATGCGTAACATCTTTTCTTCGCTTCATTATTATTATTATTGCTATTCGAGTTCATCTTTCCATTGAATCTCGTTTTTAAAACAAAAAATTCAGTTTTTCTACGCTTTTATTTTATACGTGTTCTCTGTTTCGCTACAAATTCGTTTGTTTTTTAATTGTAAAAATAGTAGTATTATTCTCATTATTTAATATTATATAAATCGAGAGAATGCTGTGTTTATGGCACAATATATTTAACGTTAGATTAGTATTACCAGTATTAATATTATTCGTAGTCGTATTCACATCACTGCCAGTTTACGTGAATTGTTTAATACGATATACCGATAAAACCAATGATGATATCTCGCGTACAAATAGCAACCATAACCACAACCACAACGGCAACAACAATTCGTCAGACATTCCGTGGCGACAGATTAAGTTTATATCAGCGCATCAGAGTTTGGCTCAGAGTCAGTGGTGGCATAAACGCGATGTCAGTGACTTCAGCGCCAAAGGAATGGACCATTTGTATATGATTACGCAGTTAGTGATCGATTGGTTGCAACCAAATAATGGTCTGCCGTATGGCGTCATTAGGGATGATTTGTTTGATAATACCGTCAATATTTTGCAAGAAAATCGAGGACAAGTATATCATTATTATTTATTATATTTTTATATTATACCTATTGAAGCATAAATTTAAAAAATATTCTGATTTAAAAAATCCTAAACAATTAGTCAAAAACATGATTCCTGGGTGAGACATAGATAAAAGAGAAATGTTGTCGAATGCTATTTGGGTCTAGTCTTACGTTAGATAGTGATCACGAGTGTAGGGGTTTATTTTAATTATCAAATAAAAGTTATAACGTATGAACTCTATCGTTAGTTATATAGCGTTTGTTTCTCAAAACCTGTGGGCTTTTTTGAGTGGGATTATCGAAGCAACAGATTTAATTTTTTTCCGAATAATGTGTTGTTTGCTAAAATCAAATAAAAGAAGAAATAAGTTTTATTTTATGCACCACTTATTTTGATATATTGTTGTATTTGATCGGAACAGCTTTTAACTCATTTCCTACGACTAATACTCGCCGCAAGCATCTGCGTGTGTGTGGCAATAATCGTTTCGCTCATCGGTTTCCTATGCTGTTGTTGTTGGTGCTCAAAACGTGCCAAAAATACCAACAATCGAAACGTTGGTCAGTCATCCGGTGGTTCGGCCGTCAATGGATCGCCCAATAATCGGCGAAATACTAACAAAAAGAAACGGTACAAAGTGGAGGGCAGTTGTGACCCATGCTATCGCTCATTCTTCGGCTGTAATCTATTTATTCTGCTACTATTCATCTCATTTTTCGCGATCTGTGCCTTTGTCACCAATGAATACGTTCGCAATGGTATTCGTCAGTTGCCAAACACCGTTAATCAGAGCACCGATGATATTATGCTGTATCTGAATAACACTCAGTACGAAGTGAATACGCTTTTGCGAACCAACTTCGGACAACTCGAACAAGAATTAGGCGATAGTTTGGATAGGAGTGGTCTGATTGTTAAGAATAGATTAGCGCTATTGTCTCACGCGTCGTCACTCGAAAATCTCACCGATATTGTTGCCAGTAAGTGATAATTAGTAGAAATTGTTGGTTCTTTAATAGTATTTTAATCGTTTATTTTTGCTTTTCGGTAAACTATTTTATTTTTTTTCGTTGTTGTTTATTTGATACGAAGTGATTGTTTGGCACAATTGTGTTATATTTTAAATCCATTGTTTTTTGTGCGTTTAAAAAACAATGTTTAAAGTAACCAAACCTGACACGCAAATTGACCATTAAAAATATATAGTTCGAGATAAGGTTCGCAAATAATCTGTTATTTTATTTTGTTTTTTATAGAGCGAATAAAAAATTATTTTTGCTCGTAAATAGTTTTTGTAATCGCATCACTCAAATGCGTTATGCGTAATATAAAACGACTTAAGCGTATATTTCCTTGAATAGCGTAGCGTCGCAACAGTATTGCGTTTGCATTTTAATGCGATTATTGAAAATTCATTTAATGATGGATTTCGAATTTTCAGTAATTATTAGCTAATTCTAATACTACCGGTATTTCATGGCTATTCTTTTGAAATATTACGCCTATTTTATAATGCATTTAATGAATTATAATATAAGATAAAAATTATTAAATCATAATATAAAATTTAAGCACAAATTTTCATACATTAAAAATTAGTAACGATATTATTTGAACTAATAAACTAATGGAATAACTGTTATTTATTAACAGTTATGTAATGACCAGAAGCTTTGAGCTTAAGTTCAAGTTTAATTGTTTCGAAGCGCTTAACTTGAAACTCAAGTTTTATTAACCTGTTCTTCGCGACTATTCTTAGATTTAGACTCTGCTTAATATGATTTTTGTTTATCCATTATAAATGAACCGTTAAAATAATATTAGTTGTTTTGGTAGTAACCTTTGATTATCATTTTGATTGCTAATCCACTCTTATACGAATTTATTAATAATATTTCTTTCTAATAACATTTAAAAACTGATATCATTTCCTATATTTAATTATTTTTGTTAACATTGCATTTATTGCCAGTAAAATATATGAAACATAATTAAATTTTCAATTATGGTGTCAAACACCAATTGACAGCATAAATGCATAAATTCATGGAATGGCCATCATATGACAGTACTGTTTCCCTCCCAAGTTTGCTATTTTGCAAAATTAGATCAAATTAAGGTCAAAAATAAAATTTTATAGGTCATAACTGGAAATATAGGGTAAATTAGGCTGACTTTACTAAACTTGACACTGTATTATATCGCATATGATTGTATAAATTGCATTATTTATCTTTTTTTTATCAATTTTTAAATCACTTTTTTTAATCTAAATCTCTTTGAAGAACTGGACTCAATTTTGACAGATCTGAGAACATTGTCGAGCGAAACAACAGAGTTAAGGCTATTAACGTTACAATTACAGGATAAGCTTACGCGATCCAAGAATGTAATGACTCATACGATCTGTATTCCGAACATTTTAATTCATATTTCGATTTTTTATCGTTTCATTTAGGATTTAGAGCTATTTTTCCGTCAATGCAGAAACAAGATATGCGACGATTTGAGGCGGAAATACCATAAAATCTTGAACTCGTTCGCTGTGACCACACGAATCGATGACTTGCCAGACCTGTCGCCGCTCATGCAAAATATCACTAATTTACTAAAAGCAAATATTGTGCAAGAGATCGGAAAAGGCAAGCAATCGTTCGATGAGATTAGTTTGAAAATTCAGTCAACGGTTAACAGTACGATACCGGATATTAAGCGACAGATCAAAGCAGTTGGCCATGAATTGGGTGTCGCGGCCGATGATATTAACGAAGCGCTTCGTCAACCGTTCGGTGATTTATTCAAAGTGAAGTCTAACACAAAAATCGGTGCACAATATATTGATAAATATGAAATTTATAGGTAATCATCAATTATTGAATTTTTTCAACTCTTTTAATTGATTGATTGATTGATTGATTTAAACACTTTTAGGTGGTATGGATTTTTTGTGAGCGCAGCTCTCGTTACGATTATACTTCTTTGTTATGTGTTTGGATTGATATGTGGTGCTTGCAGTGAACAGCCGACGCGACACAGCTATAAGCGAAGACGCCATCAGAAGTCATCGACGTTGAAATTTTTCCGCTGCGGACTCGTTCTCACTTTGCTTTTATTCTGTCCGCTTCTTATTTATACTGTGTTTTTATTTATATTTGGCGGACTGTCCGACAAAGTTATTTGCTATTATATGGAGAATCCGTCGCGACCTCAAAGTCAAAAACTGATGTCTATATTGCAGAATAAATTCGAGAATTCGGGTTATTCGGAAACGTTAAACGTAATACAAGGAGTGAAGCCAAATGTGGCCGATGTGTTGACGCGTTGCCATCACAATCATTCGCTTTACAATGTGTTACAGTTGAATCGTTTCAGTAACATTCAGATTAATAGCGCGCGCACTGTTAATGTCAATATCACCGATATATTGGCGTTCAAACAAGTAGGAAATATTTTGTTTATATTTCTTTAGGTTTTTTTTAAATATGCTCTATATTTCGTATGACAGAGATATCGTATTGAAGAAAAATTGGACACATTTTTAACGCGAGTTAATGTTAATCCTTCCAATATTGTTATTCTCACGTCAGACGGTTATTATTTGTTGGAAAGTTTGAGCCGTACGTCGTTGGGTACTCTAAACTTTTCGTCGTACGCTAATGTGATTAAGAAGAGTATTACGCCATTAGATTTAGTGTCAATTTCGACCGAATTAGAGCAAGAAGCTGGTCGTCTTCCAAAGAGTGAGGTCGAAAATGTGGCAAAACTAAGAAATATTGCTATGGATTTGAAATCGCAAATCGAGATCGTCTCTCAAATTAAAAAAACTATTGTAAGTAATAATTTCCTGTATAACGAGAAGATGTTTTTCAATTGAATTTGTGTGATAAATAACAGGAAAAACTGACTGAAGGCGCAGAAAAAATTGAAAAGAAAGCGAGTTATGGCGAAAAAGGTCTTCGAGAAGCGCTGACATCATTGCTGCGACAGGCAGAACAGGCACAACAGTTCATTTCACAAAAGGGTCGCAACGAGATTCGAAATGTGGCAAAAGCTTTCGTTAATGACATGAGTTCGCTGGTCGATCAGTACGCGCAACATGTTATTGAAGAGGTTTGCTAATAACATAGTTTTTTAGTGAACAAAAAAATAAACGTTATATAATAATTTTGATGATCTCATTCGTAGATTGAAAGCGGTCTCGGAAAGTGTGAACCAGTTAGTCGTGCATTTAATGCCACTTTAACTGCTTTTTGCAAAGAAATTGTTTTGCCATATGTATGCGTTTTATTCTTGTTTTTGATTTTTAGGTAATTAATTTTAATTGATTGCTTTTGTTTTTGTTAGAATGGTTACTGTTGTAGTATGGTATCCGCGCTTTATCTCTGCGCGCTTTCAACTATATTCACATGGTTTTTGTCACGATTGTACCGCAAAGTGAAGTGCATTCGAACGCGAAGGGAATCGTAAGTAAAAGATTTCTTTTATTTCCTTTAGTTTCACTTTAATAACCAGTTTTTTTATTGAGGATTTACTTTACGGTAATTAGTTATTACTGACATTTGGTTTGTGTTTGTGTGGGAAATAAAGTAACAAAAACTTTGTATGCAATTTTATTTTAATGATAGGGCAGTAAAAATATTTTAATTAAACGTTACTAACAAACAAAATGTCATTTTAAAATCTCATTTTTATTTGTTGAAATCAAAATACCGATGAAAAAATTCCACAACCGATAAATAAGATATAATCGTTGTTTTAGTTTTATTGAGTAAATGATATATACAGTGTATATTTTTAAAGCATTGATTCAACACTTGAAAATTTGGATGAGGATGACATTCCACTCGCTCAGTGAGTTCTAATATATCTAAGCTATAAAATTAATCATTTTAATTACATATTTTGTATGTGTGTTTAGTGTTGACAGTAAAAATAATTTGAGTGGTTATGAGAGTCGAAGTGGTGGTCCGACGCCCAGCGCTCCGTTTCCCATCACTGACGACAACTGGTCTCCTGGCGCTCCGCCGCCACACTTCTATGGTTCTCGTCCGCCGCCCTATAATTTTGGTATCAAATAAATTGGATAACACATGATTGCATTTTAAACAAAGAGTAAAGCTTTTATAAGCTATATTTGAGAAACTATTGATTTTTTTAAGAGCAACTTTAACTAAATAATTGGATATTACGGTACATTGAATAGTATGTCCAATTTTTTCAAATGAACAAAAAAATTGACAAAACATTTTGCATTTCTTTTCAAATGTGTTTTTTCTTTGCGTAACAAAAAAAGGATTTGCAAAATAATAATTAAAATCTCTTACCATAATTGAACATTTAGCTCAATTTTTAATTTCATTATTATTAATATTACGTTTATATTTACCACAATTTTTCGCTCTTTTAATTTGATCTCTTTTTGTCTTCGAAGGGAACATAAATATTTAGGGTTCAAGTATTATTTAATTTATTATACGTTTTAAAATTGATATATTTATTGCTTTGTTTATATTAATCTAATGCATGTTCAGTGAGTGTACTGTATGTCTCTTTATGTGTAAATAAGTTTTTATATTGATTTGTGCAATACATGTCAATGTCAACTAAACCCGAGCGTTATTTCGTCTCTTTTAAGAAAAACTTATACAAATTTAAAACTGATTATATAACATTTTGATTTAATTGATTTGTTTGAACCAAATTAGTGCCTTCAATACAGTATAAAATATTGTAGTGTTTTGTAAAATATTCTGAACAAAACTAATGATTGTCAACAGTTTTTTTTCTTTTTCTTATTTTTAATTTATATTACTGTATGTAAATCTTTACGAATAATTAAATAAACCAAAACAACAACTATTGTTAGTACAAGTAAATTCAAATGAAATTTGCCAAATTTGCTTGATATTTGCATTTATGTAAAATAATTAAATATTTATATTATATATACAGCATGAAAAACCTGGAAAAACAAATAAAATTCATTTAATACTTCAAATTTGTTGTTAATTATTTTAATATAATTCCGTTATTTGCGATTTTTCAAATTACTTATTTAATTTATGTTGAAGTTTAATAACAAATAGTTTATATTAAGGAAATTTATTTTTCCGAAATATGTAAACAAAAATTTTGTTTTTAACTAAAAATTAAACAAAAGTTTTTAAAAAACCAATTTTATCAGCAGTAAAACGGAAAATACTGTTTCGCTATAAGTTCACGTTTCGTTCAATATTCTTAGTAATTACGGTAATAAATAATCCGATTTTAGAATACGTTTAATAAATATTTAGTTCGTATAGATATGAACGTTTTCAGGTAAACCCTTTTTAGTAAATTAATTGAACAAAAATAAAATTAATTAAATAGTCATCTCACGATTTTAATGAGTTTTTTATAGCCAAACTTGATGTCATGGAAAACTGTATATTTTATAAATTCATAAATATTTCTTCTAAATTTCGTAAATTAATTAATGCTTCGATAAAAGTTGTTTTTGTTAAAAGTTAACAGTGAATAAAGATTGAGCTCAATTAATTTTTCTGCATCCAGCTTTGCTCAATGATTTAGTGATAGACAATAGTGATTGAAAATTTTATTCCGCTAACGTGGAGAGTTAGTGGAATTTGAAAATTGCCCATTTAGTGGAACGTTAACTAAATTCTTATTTCCGTTAGTGGAACTTTAGTCCTTTTTGTTTTTTTTTCTAGATTTTCAAAAAATTTTCACAATCAAAATATATTACTGAATAATTTACAAATTAAAATTACTCTTCGAAATTTGAAATTAAAATTATTAAAATTATTAAAATTAATATTAATCGAAATTTTCTGTAGATTTTAATGTTCAACCACTCAAACTAAAAAATTTTCGATCTCGAGCTGAGTTTTTAATATTTAAATTTAGAAATAGTGATACGTTATTGAGTGGAACGCTAGTGGATTGGAATTTTCTAAAATTTTCAATCACTAAAAGACAAGTTTCGAAGTTTTGTTTATTTTAAACATAAAAAAGTAATTCATTTAGAGTCAAAATAATTATCTTACAGGAATATTATTCTTATCACCGGAATCTTTCAGAGTGTCTTAAGCCGAATTTGTTAGCATTTATTACTTTTTGATTTCATAAATTAGAAGAGTATAAATGAACAGCTTATACTAAATTATAAGCCTTATAGCCAGCAACAAAGCTGCTGCTAGTAATGTACAGTTAGTTACTAATGTAAGCTTAGTTTCAGTACAAAAATTAATGACAATATGTGTGTAACAAAATTGCATTTATAATGTATTAAACTTTTCCACAACATATAGATAAGAATTGGGTAGGATTTTAAACCCCTAAATCACCATTAAATTAACATTTAAATAAATTTCACTATATTTGCCGATTCCCTCAGACATAGATTTACAATTTCCCATTGACAGTGTGTCCCTAACTATCACCGTTTGGCTAAAAAACAGCAAAACCTGATAAAATATATAAATATGTAATTTAATAATTTGGAGTCGTTCGAACTCCATTTATGAAGGCTATTTTGCTAATTTAAATTCTATTTCTCAATAAACAAAAAAAATCACATTTAAATTTGCTTAGTTTTTGTTACCGCTTTCCCCCGGAAAAATTTCCAATATCATTGGAAATTCCTAACAGAATTTTTAATTTATATTTAGATTTCTTAATAAAAGATTTAACAGTGAATAAAATTTAAATTTAGAAAAATCCTTTTAAAATTAAGTGGTTTTTCTTTAAAATTTGTGTAATTTTTAAAAAATAAATTGTTATTTTATCATTTACAGTATTAGTTCTATTTATCACATATGCAAATGATATACGCTTTTAGAGCGATTATTTTTTTAATGACTCAATTTTCGTTAAATTTGATCATTTTCACTAAATTAAAACAGGTAGTGATTTCTATTTCCCAAGTCTTCTAAGCTAAAAGTAACATCTTTTGTTTGTGTATCAAATGCAGCTTACATTTCTAAACCCGAAATATTTCATATTAGAAGTGGACAATATAACAACATTGTGCATTAGTGATTGAAAATAATTTGATTTTTAACTCCATTACCGTGTCTTACGATTTCTATTACCGTTCCATTACCGGCAAAAACATAAATTTATACTCCATTACCGTTCCATTACCGGAACAAATCTCAATTCCACTACCGTTCTACGGTAATGGAACTAAATTTTCAATCACTATTGTGCATCTTAACTGCTTTCACTGAATATACAATATAGTTTGCAAGAATTGGGTTCTATTTATTATTGATTATAATAAAATTGAAGTATTATAGAACATTAATAATGGCAAATATTTAATATGCTGTAATACCTATATTTTAGATAACAACACATAAAATATAATTAGATAGAGAAATAAAATGTTTGTAATCACACTGATATGAGAGCCAAAAATTAAGCGCTTCAATAAATTTTGCGATGTCTATGTATTTTTTTAAATTTCCTTATCACGATAACAGAGTAATTGTTGCCTAATGTGTAGTAAAATTTTTTTGTTAACGTTATGTGATTAGCGTTGGCGAACCGATGTTGAATTTTGCGAGATATCGTCACGTTTCGATCGTCTCGAGGATCTCTTTACACGTTAGACAAATATTTGAGATTTTCAATGGGGAAATATGAACAGACATCATAAAACACGTAATCGCTACTCGTATGTGTGTAGTATTTACATAGTAATTGGCCAAACAATTTAAGTGCGAACACTTCACTAAAATTAACACAATTAATACTTTAATCGAAAAAAATATTGAATTAATTAAAATTCCTGCACGATTTGTTCGACACGTGTGTAACATTACTATATATTAAAAAAACTAGTTTCTGCGTATATATTTAACGGAAGTTTGTTTTTTGATCAAATATATTAAATTAACTTTAAATAAAATTGAAGTGCGTCAACATATCCTATTCCTCTGAGATTTCCTGCGCGCGGAAGCCTTCCGACCGCAACACAACCGAATCGTTTACACAAAGTAACGCTCGCTTTATTTGTTTCGTACACCAGATTAGTGTAAAGCGCTTCGTATGGCAATTCGCGTCCCATTCGAACACATCTTTCCATCATTAAACCTCCCAAACCTTTTCCGCGATAGTCTTTTCGAATGATTAGTCCAAAATTTGCGATATGCGATGATCTTCCAGGAAAATTTGGCTTTAGTTAAACAAATCATTTATTAATCAGTTTAAACTTTAATTTTTGAAACTTTATTTTAATACAACTTTTTTAACACAATTTCAGTGTACTTTTCTGTCTAACGCCAGACACTGCAGTGTTTCGATTACTTTACAGTAATCATTATCAATGGCTTTTTTCGTTGATATTTAATATGTGAGGCATCGAATATAAATAAACAAATAAAGTTTTCCCGAAAATCTGTTCGAAGAAACTTAAAACTTATTTTATTGCTAAATACATACAAGTTCTATATAATATATTTTAAATGTTTTTGCACTTCGGAACTCAATTAAAATTCATGTTATTTGATTTAAACGATAGAAAAATCGAAAAATTCATGTTATTTAAACCCTCAAACCTAAATTAAAGTTTAAGAATATTCTCCAGTTTTTTCGAAACCTAGATTTACAATTTGTCGACTTTTAATGTACCCATAATTTGATAGCTATTGGTAAGAATGTCTTTGCAAAAAATTTTATTAAATTTATTTTCTTTAATTGTTAAAATTAAATTTAATCGTAAAGTTAAACCTTAATGCTTTTGTAAACATTAAAAATTTTAAATTTATTTTCACAAACGAGATAGCGTGACATCACATTAATAAATTAAAATTAATAAGCCATTAATAAATGAATAAAAATTAAGATCCGCTTAATTAAAATCTATTTGTTGAGAATATTTAAATGAATATTTATTAATACATATTTGCCAATATATGTGTAACGGAATATAATAAAACATTATAAGGTAATTCATTAATTAAGAATCATTATTGTTATAGAGAATAGATTAATTAATAATAGTAGAGATACCGGCTTTATACGGCAGCCAATCAGCCAGGGGCGGAGCTAAAGGGGCGTAGCTTATACTAATGGGCGTGTCTGACCTATATTGGGCGTGTCCAACCTATAGTGGGCGTGTCTGACCTATAATATAACATTATGTTAATATGTCACTGTATGCAGTGTT
>JAQGAW010002776.1:0-14194 GCA_034698025.1 Phthiracarus crinitus | reverse complement strand
ATTAATTAATCTTGTTTTAATGAAAAAAAATTATAGCTTTATAAAATAGAACTTCAGAAAATGTTTAAAAATGGATTAGTTTTAGCTTTCGTCGAGTCAACATTAAAAACTGTTTTCGTCTGAAATTTTCTGAAGTAAATTGACGCGTTTCTCGTATTATATTAGTGAAATTTATATTATAACAGCCTAATAAAATATGAAATAATATAAAAAATGTTTTCATAGTGTCAAGTTTTCATCGAAGAAATTGATAATTTTAACAGCGGATTGATATACGTATCGACAAGATATCGACATCTGGATTTGAAATGTTGACTTTTCTCGATTTGCAGATTACGAATCGCGAAAAAACTTAATTTCGAATTTTTGGTAACTTTGCCTCCTATCGACATACTGTCTAGTTTTCAACGTAGAAATTGACAAATATAACAGCTGTTTAAGATACTTATCATCATGATATCGAACTAGGGTTTTAAAATGTTGACTTATCTTGCGTTGCAGATTCCGAATCGCTAAAAAACACAATTTCGAATTTTTGGTAAATTTTCCTCCTATCAACATAGTGTCAAGTTTTCAACGTAGATATTGACAACTTTAACAACTGTTTTGAGTTATTTAGGGATAAGATATCGACCTCGGGTTATGAAATGTTGAATAGTGTCGAGTTTTCAACTTAGATATAAGTCAAAACCCAAGGTCGATATCTTGTCGCTAATTAACTCAAAACCGCTATTAAAGTAGTCAATTACTATGTAAAAAACGTGACACTATGTCGATAGGGGGTAAATTTACCAAAAATTCCAAATTTAGTTTTTTCACGATTCGGAATCTCCAACACGAGATAAGTCAACAATTCAAAATCAAAGGTCGATATTTTGTCCTCCTAGTAACTCAAAACCGCTGTTAAAGTTTTCATTTTCTACGTTGAAAACTTGACACTATGTCGATAGGAGGCAAATTTACCTAAAAGTCCAAATTGTGTTTTTTCGCGATTCGGAGTCTATATCTTGAGATAGGACAACATTTAAAAACCAAACGTCGAATAACTCAAAATCGCTGTTAAATATGTCAATTTTAATTTCAAAACATGTCTTTTAGGTGATAGGAGCAAAATTTAATAAAAATCGAAAATTTATATTTTTTCGCTATTCGGATTCTCTACTAAAAGTACTGTTGGAGTTTAGTTTGGTTGCTCAAATGACCCATCAATGAACAGACAATCGGCTATTCTTTCGCGGTTTAGTGAAACATATACCTCTGGACGAAACATTTTTCTCCGCAAATTATCCACAACGCTCTCATAACTTGGGCATTGAGCATTATATAATTATTAATTCTGCGGGTACAATAGGAATCTTCGATCTACGGACTTGAACATTTGATAGATGTGTAGACAAATAAAAATGAGTTGTTTACTATTTTAAGTCAGGAGAACGAATAAGCCGATCGCAAAAATACCAGATAAAGTACAACTTCAAAAATATATAAAGTATTTACTTCAATTAGAATTCTATTAAATTTCTACGTTTTTCATATAAAGGTATGTTAAAATTTTAATTTATCACATTTGATTTAAGCATCCTAATTGTATTAATGATAGCGGCATAGCCAGATTTATTGGCATAGCCATAAATATTGGCATGGCAATTGGTAGTGGCATAGCCATAGGTAGTTGCTTAGTTCTCAGTACTGGCATAGCTTTAGTTAGAGGCATAGCCGTCAGTATGTCATGGCCATATGTAGTAGCATAGCCGTAGGTAGTGGCATAGCCAGTCAATAAAATCCCTTTATTAATATATAGATTCCTTAATAAATATAAAGTATAAGTTAAATCCCTTAATAAATATTTTAGAGACACTGGACTCAGTACCGCTGTTTTAATTATATCTTCACACCTATGAAGGCATCTAATTATTAAACTGGGTCGTACATATTTACTATATTTTCCTATTAAATTTTTCCTTAAAATAACCTTCTCCTACAGTTCAACATTTTCACACCTATATTTAACACAAAAAACAACTCGCACTACAGTGGGAATTTTAACATTTTTCATAAAAATTTTCTAAAAATCATGTTCCCCTACAGTGCGTCATTTCACACCCATACAGGCATCTAATTCTCGAACTGGATTGAACAACTGCTTTTTTAAATTTACTTCAAAATCTATTCGCACTACAGTGGGAATTTTCCACAAAAAGCTAATCGCACTACAGTGGGAATTTTTCACAAAATTTATTCGCACAACAGTGGGAATTTACCGCAAAAAACATCTCGCACTACAGTGAGAATTTTACAATAAAAACTAATAGCACTACAGTCGGAAATTACCCACAAAAAACCCCTCACACTACAGTGGGAAATTACCCACAAAAAAACCCTCGCACTACAGTGGAAATTACCCACAAAAAACCCCTCGCACTACAGTGGAAATTACCCACAAAAAACCCATCGCACTACAGTGTGAATTTACCCACTTTTCAAAAAAATTATCAAAAAAACCCATCGCACTTCAGTGTGAATTTACCCACTTTTCAAAAAAATTATCAAAAAATCCCATCGCACTACAGTGTGAATTTACCCACCCTACAGTACGCCATGTTCACACCTATAGGGGCATCCCTAACTACTCAGATGTAATTGAATTAAACAATAACTTTTTGCAAGAATTTACCAAAATTTAATTTGGTCAAACAAACTCATCGGTTTTGAAGGAAAAAATTTATTAAAAATATTAGTATTTTGTTCTTGAAATCCCATATATTTTGTAGGAGGATTGAATTTTTCAACTTTATAAGAATAAGTATACCTTTTAATTTTATAAAATTTACGAAAGTGTTACTAATTTTCATTTAATATCTAATTTTTAATAAATGAATATGGCATATGTATTAAATATGTATAGGATATACCGAAATATTTTAATAAATAAAGATAATTATTTTGATACTGAAATGAAAAATGATTGGAAATAAATTTAAAGGTTTACCAATATTCGTATTAATAGAAACGTTAATCGCATTACATTCTTGTAGTGTTTGACAGTTCAATTATTTTTAGCAAATATAATAAACTGAAGGCAATAATCTGTGGAATTAAAACATAGTTAATAATACAAAAATAAAGCATTTGGAAAATTAAATTAAGAAAAATGGCATAAATTTTTGGCGTTCAAAAAATCTTTAGTATAAAAAAATAATAATTGAAAAATTTTTATATTAAAATATAATTGTGTTTTCTTTTTTAGGGCTCATTTAAATATTTAGAGGTCTTTATTAACAAAGTTAGAAAAGAAAATACTTCATAGAATCGAAAATAGTTGATTAAAAATAGTTTCCAGCAATAGAATCCGATTTTAATGTTTGATGTTTTTTCGATAAAAGATGTCAACTAAATTAATAAATATAAGAAAATATAAATAAACAGCAGTTCATTCATGCATTTTAAATTCCGAAAATTTCGAACAAATTTTTGAAAAAAAGATAATCTTTATTATTAGAGATTTAAATTAATAGCATTTGCAACTTTTTATTTCACAAGTTAGAAGGGATACTATTGGATCATATAATATGGAGTCGTTTAAACTCCATTAATAAATGCTATTTTTTGCTATTTTTAATGATAACCGATAAAAACGCTATTTTGTTAATTTCTTTGTTTTTTTTATAATCCGAAAGATTTAAAGTTTTAACCCCCACTTTTTTTATTTTTTTTAACAAAATCTTAATAACATTGAATTATTTTGAAAAATGTCAAAAAAAGTTTCATTTTTTATTTAGAGTTCATTAAGTTCTATGTTTAATAGAGAAATTATTGATAATCAAAATTCAGTTTTTAATAATTTTGACAAAACTTCCTTCAAAATGGTAATTTAACTAAAGTGCTATTTTTATTGCTATTTTCGAAAATTTTTAAAGCTATATATAGCGTTATTTTTGCATGCATTTCTTGCTACTTTTTTGGATCTATATTTATTAACTATACCAATATGATCAATTTCGCTGTGTACGCTAATATATATTTACTAATGGTTTGGAATAATAAAGTAAAATTTTCTTAGGAAGAAGTTTAAATTTCGTGAATTAGATTTCCTATTCAACAACTGTTGCTTTAAGCTTAAGTTCCCTTTTTTTAAAAAATATAAGAATATATATGAAAATCAATCTCATTTTATAATATATGATTTATTAAAACTTTTTTGAATTTAAATTTTACATTATTAGTCCAAACCTTAGTAAAGTTATAACAGTGTATTCAATGAAATTGATTCTATTGGTACTTTTTCATTCAATTACATTAAACGTAATAGGCTTTGGTCTTATAAATATTGAAGTCTATGTCAATAATTAAAGTTATTTTTAATTTTTATGATTTCAGATTAATTCTTAATTTTGTGAGAACGCATTGAGGAACCACTGTATTATATTTAATAACACTGTATTATAAATTCTTAAACATTACCTTAACAAAGCTTTGAATCCTTAATTTGGAATGACTTCTCTTAAAATAAAGTATAGCGATATAATTGATTAATAGATTGTATGATTTCTTCACTTCATAGCTAACAAACGACGCGGAATTAAATAAGAAACAAATGAAGAAATTGATGGCAAAAAACAAATTAATAAAACAAAGCTTAACGAAATAGTTTACATCAATAAACAATAAACCATACATAATAAGACTACTTATTGCTGGAAATATAATCCAAAACCAGAATAAAATTACAGACCAATAATTTTGGTTATAACTCTCTATTTCAATGTGAATTGAATTTAATTCGCGAATTACATTCATTATTATTTCGTTAGTTTGAGGAAACTTTGTACTAATATTGCAGTATTTATTAACTCTTCCTTTTAATCTTAATAATTTTAATTTCAGATAATAACATATTATACTGAAATAACTGATTTGCCAAATAATTATTGATGCAACATAATTACATGCCATCGCTTGCAATAAACTCCATGGTATACCGAGTAATAGAAATTGTTTGATCGAAGAGTTTTGAGCAAAGATAAATACAAAACATGAGAAAGTAGTAATGTTTGAGATTTTTAAAACGTTATATGTTATTCTATATATAAGATCTGCATATTTTCGCAATCTATTAAAATCTCGTTTATCTGTTATTCCTATACGTTTTGTTGGAACCAAACCAGCGATCATTAGAAATGGTTGTAAATAATCGGGATATTTGTTTTGTTTGAAATACCAGTATTGAATAAATTGCGATATGAGTGACAGTGTGAATGGTAATATGCAAAATATATAGAACTGGTATCTTATGTTTAGAAAGTAACAAAAATCTCCGAGAAAAATAAAGATATCATCATTTTTGTTATTGATTGCCATTGTTATAAAAAATTTCAACCATACAATCATTGTTATAATAAATACAATATAAGGATTGTTTAGTTTACTTCTTTTAGAGTCAGATATATTAAAATGAGATAAACCGATACAATACAGATGACTTGCCGATGATTTTAAAAAAGTTATTGGCTTCATAATCATTGATCGATTGTATTCAGTTTCGTCACTCATCATTTTTCATTTAAATAGAGAGAAATTTTTCGTATCAAAGACAGAAGTTAAATATTGTATTTATTGAAAACACTTTATATTCTTAAAATATATTCTTTATAAATAAGAACTTAATTTTGTTGAGTACAACTCACTTTTTTGTAAAACTTATTAAATTATTTGTATGTAATGGAAACAATTAACAAATAAAAATGAATATAAGAATTTCAATAAATGTTAACTCGAAATCTAAAAATTAAAAGCTACTAATAAGTCATAAGCTTATCATTTTAAATCGTTAAGCAAAACAAGAATTCAATATTCTTGAAATTAACAAAATAATATCTTTATGTTTAAAAAGATTTTATTCACTTACTGGAGAGTAAATAACAGGAAATAAGGATAATATATGTGGAATGCTCTCATTCATATAAACAGAACCGCATATTTTAAATTTATATCGAGAATTTAAACTTTATGTTTCTTGAAAAATCAATAATGAGTTAATAATACTTTTCTAATATTTTAAAGTTAGTTTTAAATTTTCTAATGGTTATTATTTTTTATGTGCCATAAAATACTATTATTCTTAAGAATTAGATTGATTTTCGTTAATTTTCTCTGTTATTTAATGAAAAATGCATGATTAATAATCATAGAATAGTTTTAACGTACGATTAATGAGAATAATACAATAATAAGTCATTTATATATTGAATATTATGAGAAGTAATAGTTTTTAATTTTCGCTAAAAATCGAAAGGAAAAAATTTCGTAAACTTTATAAATATACCAATTTCATAATCAGACTGTTTTTTTAAACAATTTATTATATTAAAACTAAGAAAGTGAAATATTAAAGTTAAATAAATATTTTTTAAAAATTTTATTTTATAATTTATAAATTATTTTTAATATCATTCAAAATATTAATCAATAATTCCGGTTAATTATTAGATATTTTTATTAATCATTTCCATTCGCTAATATATACGCCTGATTAGAAAATTACGTGATTAAGTAAAGTTAAAAATTTATAATTCAAAAATAATAACTATAATTCATTAATAACTATAATTATTTTTATCAAAAAAGTCATAACAAGAATTGTCTTAAATTTTATGAATGCAACATACAACACAATTCTAGAAACTTTAATTATCACTTTTTAGCTCACTTTGTCCAGAGGAGCTATTGGATTTGAAATGTCCGTCTGTATGTCGGTGCGCAGTCTTTATATTTATTAAGGGATTTTTTCTTTATATTAATAAAGGGATATGCGTCTATTTTTATTTATAAGGTACCTTATATTAGTTATAATGCAGCACTTGATATGTGGAATCACATGTGTTTTTGGTTTATATTTCTCACTTTACCGCAATCGTTAATCGTTATTATGCTTTACTCAAACGTGATATCTCAGTAAAAACAAAAGTATATTTACATATCGATGCATTCGATACCAACTATGTATGATAATTTGTCAAAATCGAATACAAATATTTCCTTATATCTAATTAGAAATAATATTTCGGACAGAAAGAGACCGAATTTAATTGATATAATTCTCGAAAACTATTGGCATATCCCGCGTTGTCTCTAAAATCCGATGAGTTTAGAACCCCCTCTGAAATTTGAAAAAAGTGTAAATGAGACAAACCCCAGACCAACAAACGTGGGACACCTGAATAATAGTAAATATTTTTAATATTATAATAACATTAACCTCATTTTAAGTCAAACAAATTTATATGGAAATTTCCGATCACTTCTTATCATAAGTTAAGTAGAAGTAATCCAATAAATATAGTAGTATTGTAAATGTATGAATTACATTAGAGGTTAAATGTTTTTTACATTTAATTAATTCCAAAAGGAAACCAAAATTTTCATAAAATCTTTTATAACCAGTTACTGCTTTATGTCTAGTTCTACTCAGTAATGGCATCAACAGATTAAAAATAATCAGTTGATTTAGAAATCAAAATTAAGTTAATTAAATATTAAAATATTTGAAGCCTTAATATTTTGCATTTAATACTAAAACAATCGCGCGTTTAATATTATTAATGTACTAAGAATATTATTTAAAGATATTTTCCAATATTTATTTTTAAAGATTTTTAGCTGATAATCAATTCGAGTATTTGTATATTTTATTTCTATTTTTGGCCATTTTTCAAGTATTTTGATTCTCATTATTTGAATTTAATCCGAGTTACGTAGTAATCCTTGAAAATACAATCAAATTTACAGAGTATTTAATATGATTATCTAAAATATATTTCCTTATAATTTAACAACTTATTGATTCTCAAAATTAATTTAATTAAATAAATATTTTATTTATTTAATAGATATTTATATAATTTATCAATAATGACGGGTAAACCAAATGGAAATGACATGACTCGTGTAACACAACTTAAATTTAATAGCAAATCAAATATTTTATTCAACATCAGAACGTTTTCGATATTAGTTTGCTCGAGCTTTATCTCACTTATTGTTGCCAGAAATGAAATATTATGGTAATTGCTTATAATTTCTAAAATAAAACAATTTTTAATAAATTTTTTTCCTTTATTAATAACTCTATCGAAGGTATTTTGAACAGCTTTGGGTATCATCTGGTAATTTGTGCCAAAATAAATGGAATTTTATTTTACAGTTGTTTAATAACGATTACTACTCCGTTAGTATTTATGGCACTTTTATTTTGGCATTTTTAGTCTTCTGGTGCATCGGATTATTTTACTTGTTTTTGGATTTAACAGAAAAACCTAATTTTCTGTTGAAATACAAAGTGCAGGATAGCAATAAAGTAAGACATTTTTAGGTAAATAATATGTTAAACTTATTGAATGTAAATTTTTGATGTGAAGGTGACTGTGAAACAAGTAATACCAGTGATAAGACAAGTGTTGTTTAACCAGATTGCAGTTGGTTTACCATTTTTGTGGGTTTGCTATCATATAAGTGTTTGGCGTGGAAGCGATTCATCGCCAAAACTGCCGACAATTCATAGGATTTTGATTGAAATCGCCATTCATATACTTATTGATGAAATCGGGTTTTATTACACGCATCGGCTTTTGCATTATCCGCTTATTTATAATTATATTCATAAGAGGCATCACGAGTGGAAGGCAACGATAGCTATTATTGCCGTTTATAGTCATCCATTGGATTACTTATTTTCCATTTTATTTCCCTTATATTTAGGTATAAAACGTTGCGTATAAAAGTTGTTTTTCTGTTTTTTAATTTAAAAAATTAATATTTAGGTCCATTAATAGTAGGCTCTCATTTGGCCACCCGTTGGTTATGGTTCACAATAGCAATAATTACTACACTCATAGCTCATAGTGGAATGCATTTCCCATTTTTTCCGTTTTCGCCAGAAATGCACGACTTTCACCATTTAAAGTTTGTATCATAAAAAAACGAGCCGACTTTTTAACAACTCCAAAATAATTCAAAAAACGCTAATTTTTAATAATTTTCGAAAAACCAAAAAATTTATGAAAAAGCTTTAACTAAAAATACATTGTTTTTTGGAGTTAAACATAGCAATAAAGTATGTTATTTACATATTAAATCGTAGGTTTAATCAAAATTATGGAAACATTGGTTTAATGGATAGATTGCACGGAACGGACATATTATTCCGAAAATCGAAAGAATTCGAAAGACATAAAATGTTATTAAGTTTAATGCCAATCAAACAATTGTATCCTTAATTTAAGAAAAAGCTTAGAACTCTTAACATAAATTTATTGAGAGTAATAAATATTTTTAAAAAATAGAAAATAAATTTTAGGAAAAGCTTTTGATTCTTTTAATAATATTTAACAATATTAACAGTTAGTTAAGTCATTTTTTAAAAGGAACATAAGATAATGCCTGTATATTTATTTTACATTTAATTAAATAATACTGTCTATTAATAAAATAAATCTTTTGTTATAAAAAATTAAATTTCATTTTTAATTACAATATACTGACTTTAGGGTTAATTTATATTTTGTTTTATAGATAACACGGATATAAAAAGAAATTAATTTATCGATTTATACCCAATAAAACAAAAAATAAAATTTTGAATAAAACATTTATTGGTGTTTTTCAATTAGTATTTATTCCATTTTTACACCGATGTGTTACTTTTTTAAAAATTATGCTTAATATCACATCTGAGCAAAATAAATTAATAGAGCGTCATAAGAGGAAACAACTAAAATTAAGTTTTATATGAATTAAATTATGAGATGTGTAAACCAAACTTAGATAATATCAATATAGAAATAAATTATTATTCTCGTATACTCAAAACTACCTTTGCATATATCATATGATATGACGTGTGAGCCCAATGTAAACATTACACAATTTAGAATTGAGAAAAATAAGATTATTACAGAGATAGGTATTTCATTCAAACGTTTAACTTTTAGTTCTTAATTTTTCCTTTAAGAAACACATATAATTTTGATTAAATAAACATGTTATAGATATTTTCACTTGAATGTTAACACGACCAACCAAATCAACTTATAACATTTAATATCATCATAAATTGCAATCTAATTACTAATAGATTTCAATTTCAAAAATCAAATAAAAGTGTTCAAACAAATTGTAGCCAAATTATTTGCTAAAACGATTTTTTTTTCGAATATGCTGTTCACTTTTATTAATATAATTTTCTATTATATTTTTCTTCCATCAATAGTTTCAGTAATGGTTTTTATGTTACTTCTCGCATACGAGCCAATTAATCTACTATGGTATTCATTTATATGGAAATATTATAATAGCCCCAATTATCATCCATACTTCTATGAAACAAGAAAACAATTATTCAAAGATATTGATAAGCTTAAGTCATATGATCCTAAGCTAATAAAAGAGAACTCGATTCGAATACTAGAGATCGGAGCAGGAACTGGTCCTAATTTTGAATATTACCCAAAAAATTGCCGATTAATTACTGTCGATAAAAATCCAAATTTCCGGGAAACGCTACTAAACAATGCAAGTAAGTTTACAAATATCTCTGTTGAAAATGCATTTGTGGGTAAAGGAGAAAATATGCGAGAATTTATTGAAGACAATTACTGCGATGTTGTGGTCTTAACTCATATATTGTGTTCCGCTGATGATTACAACGCGGTGTTGAAAGATGTGTTCCGCGTTCTAAAAAAGGTTTGCTCGCCTTTTAAAGTTTATATATAGGGTTACAGTTTGTCAAATAAATCATTTCTAAATATAAATATTCATATGTATATGTATGTTATATATTTAACATATAGAGCGGAACATTATACATACTGGAACACGTTCGGTATCGCAATGATTATTATTTCAACATTCAGAGCTTATTCGCACCAATCGGTCGCTATATCGGCGCTGGCTGTCACATAACGCGACACATTACCGATCAAACGCTTAAAGATGTAGGCTTTCGTAATATAGAATTGGAGTATTTTGAAGTGAAATCAACGCAAAAAAATTCATTTAGTTTTTTCCTTTGGCTGGTTTCGCCAAATATTGTTGGCAAAGCATACAAATAAGATTCTTTTCAACGAATAATATCTCTTAAGAACATGTATACAATAATTTTTCCAAAATAAACTCCGAATACAAATATACTTCTCGAAACTCAGATAAAAAAATCATTTTATTATAAGTTAATTTTATTTACAAAAATTGTAAATTCATTTTGCGTATACAAATCTATGTTTTAAAAGTAAACCAATTAAAAGTATTTTTATTCATATTTAATTTAGACAATCATTGATTGTTTTTGAAGTGTAAACCAGAAAATATGAAAGTATTTCATTATATTCACACGTAGTTTGTCGGTTAAACAAAAAGGAATTTATTATTTAAGAAAAGAACATTTACTTATAGCGAAACGAATTTAATAAAATCGAAGCGTTAAAAAGACAAAAGCGTGATCGTTATAAAACGTTTTAAATTAAAAAACTTATTACGTCCACGACATAAGCTATATCTCGAATATATCGCTCTCTAGCGCCTCAATATAATTAATTATTACGATATAAATTATTTTAAATAAAATCGGTTAAGAACTACGCTTAATCTTAATATCAAATTTTTGTTAAAATTAAAATTCTTTTAATAATATAATATTAATAATTTATTTATATTAGTATCAAAATTTCTCTGTCTGTCTTTTTGTACCTTTATAGGCGCACATGGAGTCTACCCCCTCGACACCTATATTAATGGATTCAGCTCAAAATGTTATCATCAAATGGGGGGTCCAGAGAGGGTGGGTCCCCATAGGGGAATGAGGAGAAAAAAATATAAATTTTAAACGTAAACACTTAAACCATTGAACTCAACTTAACATTATTGTTGATTTGAAGGGTCACTTGCTGGAAGTAGTGGACAACTCGTTGTGGTTCTAAGTAAATATCGATATGCGGAAAGAAGGTGGGGATGAATGAAAGAAGGTGGGGATTTGCGGAAAGAAGGTGTGGATGGGTGGTAAGTTTTGGGTTGGGAGAGGTGGGGAGAATTGAGAATGGGGTTTGTGGAGAAGTGTAGGGTTATGATGTGTCAGATATGTAGAAGGGGGACGCTTCGGGCTGATATAGACGGAAACGTGTCGGATGGCTAGGGATGGTGACGTGTAGAATAGGGACAGTAGGGATTGAGTTTTGAGGGGAGAGTAGGGAACGGGTCGGTTGTGGAGATGTGCTGAGATTTCGGGAAGGGAGAATTGGAAACAGGTTGAGTGAAGAGAGATACGGACCGATCGGACAGGGAGAAGTGGGGATGAATGAGAATTTGTGGGGCCAGGTTGGTTTATGCCAGATAGTACGTGTCAATTATAATTCGTCGGGTCGGAAATAATTGTTTAAGCTGGGAAAGCTTAAGTCTAAACTAATTCTATAAATATTTTGTAGTTTTTAATTTTATTTGAATTTGTAAATTATGATAATAACTGTTAATTTATAATATGTTATAATTCATTTTGAGTATATAATTCATATTATCAATTAAATCAATAATTTTTTTTTCATTTTCATTTTAGACCATCATTGACACGGCAATATTGCGGAGTGTATTAAGCCGAATTTATCATTAAAACTACTAGTGGCCAGCGGCAGAAATTATGCATTAGTATAGCGTCATGCAGACTACACCTGAACAATATATTTAGTCAGTGTGAATCTGGCCATTCTTCGCTCTAATCGATTTTGCTCTCCAAGCTGAAGAGTTTGATAGCCTATTCGGGTGGGTTAGGCCCGGGATTAAATTAAAAAATATTTTTAAAAATAATTTTTTCCCTCCTATTTTCAACCTCATCGGAAACATTGTTTTTTTAATTTTAATTATTTTAATAATTACTCTAAATCCATTGAACAAGTTTAAAGAAACTTTCCTCCTCTAACCAAACCAGCGCCTAACCCACCCGAGTGCGGTATCAAACTCTTCATCTTGAAGAGTAAAATCGAGAAGAGCGAAGAATGACCAGGTTCACACTGACTTTAAATATATTGTTCAGGTGTAGTCTGCATGACGCAAGACTAATGCATAAATTATGCCGCTGGCCACTAGTAGTTTAATGAAACTTTGAAGGGCCATAAAAACCCTCCCTTTTACCCTCAGACGAATTTTTTTTGTAATATTTTTTTTTTCAATGTCCTCTTTCAAATAAAAGTGGTTTCGAAAAATTCGGCTTAATACACTCCGCAATATTTCCGTGTCAATAATTGAGAATGCAAGACATTCAGAAGTGGAACTTCTAGGACATGGCTGGCTTATATGTTTATAATTAATGAAGTAATAGCCATCGCAAAGAAAATAATAAATCGTTAACACTTTGAATGCGAAATACCCATGAAATTTGTAAGAACTAAAACCTGTTATTTCTATTATCGGAAGATTTTATGCTTGAACTTAACGAAAAATTTGGAGGCTATATATGGGTTGCATTATTTGGTGAATCAAACTGTTGGGGAGGCTTTTGGTTTGGCGCAAATGGGGATCTAGTGCTTATAGCATTTGTAAAAGAATTTTAAACAAAGCTGCTTATTAAGACTTAACACAATTATTATACTTTTTGTTTAGATGAATATAGCTTATTTAAATATTGTTGGTAATTATATGCACTTTCAATATTATGCTAAATAAAATTTATTTATTCTATACTGAGAAGTCTTATTATAATTCATTAATCGGATATTTATGGTGTCTTAAGCCATGAATTATGGTAAGGTTTTATGGTGTTTTTATAAGCAAATTATGGTGTCAAGGTTCCACGACTTTACAGCTAATGACTATACCGCTAACGACTATACCGCTAATGCATTACAGCTAAAGACTTTACAGCTAACGACTATACCGCTAAATTAAAATTATTCAATATTAAAATAACTTCACTCCAATATCGGAAAATTGGATTTTATCTATCAAAAAATAATCCTTAGTAAATATAAGTTTTTGTTTGATCAGTAATCGATTTTTCATAATTAATAATTTATAAATACATTTTAGCGGTAAAGTCGTTAGCGGTATAGTCGTTAGCTGTAAAGTCATTAGCAGTATTACATTAGCGGTATAGTCGTTAGTGGTATAGTCGTTAGCGGTATACTCGTTAGCTGTAAAGTCATTAGCTGTATTGCAT
>JAQGAW010002775.1:0-14200 GCA_034698025.1 Phthiracarus crinitus | reverse complement strand
ATTTTTAATTGAAAAAATCCTAAATTTTCAAAGATACTTTTGTGAGCTTACGCTCGGCACGCTCGCTCGCGCTCAGCGCTCACGCTCGATAAAAATTCATCGCTCGGCGCTCGCGCTCACCTCCGAGCGCCATCCGCTCGAGCGTTGTGCATCACTGCTCATCGGACACCTCATCGTTCTTATTGAGTGCGTGTCCCAAACATAGTAAAATATAATCGCGCATGTCTTTCTTGCAATCATAGACTCGGATGTAATTTGCGCGACATTTCAATAAACTCATTATATTTTGTTCCAATGAGAAATCCAAGAGAAATTTTTCAAATTAAATTATTATCACAACAGATTAATGGAGAAAAAAGTAACTTTATTATAGATTCATATAAAGAGGCAACTAAAAGTAAACCTTTTAGTTATTTGTTATTAGATCTTTGGTCAAACAACACCAGATGTTCTTAAAATAAGATCTAATGTTTTAAAGAAAGAAAAACCGAAAATGGTATATATAGAAGATATAAATGGACAAATTTAATAATTAAACTTATTTTAAAGAGTTAAATTTATCTTTCAAAGTTAAGCAAATTAAAATCTATAAAAGAAAAAAATAAATTCATAAATAAAGTGAATAATTGTGTTATGAAAGCGATTGAAAAAATCTCGCATAAATGTTTAATTGGAAACTTGTAATTACAAAAAACTTAAAAGTAACAAACGTATATTAATACAGGACCGGAACAGTAATCATATCTGATTTGATTGATAAATACTTTATTTTATTTTCAAAATTTAAATATAATTTTCATTTAAAATTATTATATATTAACAAAGTGGCCTAGCCGTTGGAATAATTATTTCTTATCTATTAAATAGTGGCATAGCCACTCGATTCCTGTTGTGAATATAAAGATTGGTTTCTTATTAAATTACATCCACATATGGAATAGCAATTGAATCAAAGTTTCTTAGCTAACAAGTAATGGCATAGCCAATCAAATCTTAATATAAAATTAAATATTATTGAAAAACGAATTTATATTAAACAATTTAATCTAAATATTATTTATTGATTTAACTAAAAACGATTTAATGTAAATATCTACTTTTTTGTATACTCTAATAACTGTTTAATTAAAAAACAAAAAGGAATGAAAATACTTAACAATACTTATAAACGCATAGATTCAAACTTACTATTATCATAAAAAATCTAAATGTAAACGTAACGTAAATTCACATTAGTTTGGTTATTGTTTTCAAAAGATAAGACAAAACTATATATGTTGCACTTTGATGTGTGATTGGAGTGGTAGTAATTATTTTTAAACCAGCTTTGATTTGTTATAATCAAATATAATTAAAAATAATGCAGTTTGTATTGAAATTGGTATCAATTATAATACTAATACAACATTTTAATTGCGCAATAATTACTAATTTTACAGTTCCGAAACTTATTGAAATCGTGACACTTATGACGTTAATTGTACGTACAGTTTATCATTGAATGAAAACTAGTATATATTAGTAATTACTAAAGACGATCAACGATTTTAACGCTATAACACTGTATATGAGTAATCGATAAAAGAAATTACAATAAAGTTTTTGAAAAGTTTTGACACCAACAGCCGAATTGATGGATATTAATGGAATTGATTCAGACAGTATTGACATTATATATAATGGTTGCTTAAGAGTTAGAAATGCTAATTATTTATCGGCTTGTTTTTATGAGTGTTCATTGATTACTAAAAATGATGAAGAATGTATCAAAACGTCCTTAACTGCCACTGCAGTGTTTGACGAGTCATTTATCACAAGCGATTATGATATTCATGATAATAAAGATATTATTGTTAGTTATGGTAATTTTGGTAATAATATTTGTTTATCGCCGCTATTATTTTTAATTGCGTTCTTATCGAATAGTTTATAAGATTCTTATTTATTTATTGCATTACATTATCCATTTTTAAAATTATATACTCATTACATTGTAAAAAGATATTTATTTTAAATTCAAGATTTTAATATAAATTAAGAATAAAGCGTTATAATTTTGAAATTAACGAATTTCGGTTAAATAGTAATGCTATCTTCTGCTTATGTAAGCCTAATTTTTCATTTTCTTAAAAATCATTTATTTCTGCGTGTCTATCTATCCATCTTTATGTTCGTAGTTCTACATTAAAAAATGTCAATGCATTAAATCAATACCTATTAAACAATAATAGCGATTATAAATATTCATAATTTTACTTTTTTTATCTGACTTTTCAAAATTTGTCAGATATATGGATTTTACTAAAGATGTTCACGGGTTGGTTAACCCAAAGGTTTTACCCGACGGGTTTCTTATCGGTTCGGTTCAGGTTATTATTTATCATTACTCGGTTCGGTTCGGGTTGAATAAAATCTTATCAGTTAAACCGAAAAAAACCGAAAACCGGTTAATCAATTTTTCCTATAAAATTTAAAGAATTCTATATGAATTTTGTCTATTAAGCTTCAAATAAGAATTTTATAAGCATTTTATGCATTCAACATTTTAAGATTAATATATTAGTAGTATTATAAATGAATAATAAACTCATAGATATTATTTTTGATATATGTTTTCCGATTATTAAACGTTTTTTACAAATATTGTGTCAATTGTCGGGTTTTTCGGGTTATCGTGTTTCTTATCGGTTCGGTTCGGGTAGTTCATCAAATATCTCGGTTTCGGTTAGGGTTAAATTTAAAATATGTCGGTTCGGGTCGGATTGAAGAACTACTAACCGTAAACATCTTTAGATTTTACCCAGTATGTCTGTCCCTCTGTCACACTCTCAAAAAGACTCCTATCCTCAAAAAATCCCTTTATTAATATAAAGAACTAAAGACTCCTATATTCAAAAAATCCCTTTATTAATATAAAGGATAAAAAAGACTCCTATCTTGAAATAATCCCTTAATTAATATAAAGAATTAAGAAGACTCCTAATTCAAAAAAAATCATTGTTTAAACTAAAATAAAATCAATAAAAATTAAAAAATTCATTGTTGAAAAGCATAATATTCTTAGAAAATAATTAAAAACTTGTATAAAATTAAAATTATTGTGGGATATTCTGTTATTTTATGAAAAAATATCTGTAAACAGTGGCAAAAAAAATAAAATTAATTTGCATTATGTAGTTTGAACGGAAAGTTTAGACAATGAAAACTCAAAATTAATAGAATAGACATCTTTTGTTCTGTAGAGGCTCAAAACGTTTTACCCTAAACTCGTAAGCCTCATCAATTTTATTGGCTAAAATACTATATATTACCAACTCTAAATTACAGTTACGGTACTTAAAATTTATATTTTGCTTGAATATTGAATACGATTTCGCACACAAAATCAAAATGCATACACAGCATAGCGAACATAAGTTTTGTGACCTACAGGTTATCAACCAATGTTATTGTGAATAACGTATATCTGTGTCATTGTGTTCACATAAGAAGGTCAGTGAAACGTTTTGACGGTTACGAGTATTAGTTGAAGGTTAACATATGCCACAACACATAACCCTTTCATTACTTATAACATTGGCCTTCAATCAGTACTTTTCCGCGATGTATAGTACTGTTACAGTATGTGATGCTGACTGACATTCTGCGCCATTAATACATTTAATGTGTCGCTTGTGAACTATTAAACTAAAAGTTACGTTACTTCTCAAAAATAGCACTAATTGTAAAGAAGAGCAAATATAACGTTTAAATTTTAAGCTGACAGGTTAACCAATAAAAAGATAAAGTTAATGGTTAAGAAATTCTTCGATCGGTGTTCACGGTTTTTGTGTGGGTTTTACTGAGTTAAACAAATAATTGTTAATGTGATACTAACTTTGCAAATACTTCTAAATAAAACACTGATTTAATATTTTAACTCATCAGTTGTAAATGTAAATGAATTACTATTGAATTTAATATAACTTTTTAAGACAGTATTTTTAGTTTATTAATATTTGGAATTTCTGGTAACACTTTTTTAGGTTTAACTGAATAACAATTACTTTAATTAAAATCGTTAAACTCGATAAACTTGTAAAACAGTCTAATAAGTTACGCGTACTTTTGATCATTTAGTATGCATTTGTTTTTACAGCTTATAATTAGTTAATATCCATTAATTTTTTCCGTTCAAAAAACTGTAATAATTTCTGTCAGTGTAAGCTAAATCAGTTTGTTATTAACTAATGAAGGAGAGATTGCTATCCTTTATACTCCCAAATCGTAAAAATTTTTAGGCCCGTGCCCGACAGCGGCCCGACATGTTGAGGCCCAGCCCGGTCCCGACTATTTTTAAAAAACGCAAAGCTCGGCCAGATTCGGCCCGACAAACATAACGGGCGCTTTATGAACTATAATTGTTTTACGCTCGATATTTAAGATGTTTTCATTAATAAATGATAAATATAATACGTTTAAAGTTTTATATACATAGTTATTTTAATTATATTAATATATTAGCTTAACATCAACTTCGTTTATACACGAAAAGATGAAAATTATTAGAAAAAACTTCAATTTAAAGGGTGGTTCGGGCCTTGAAATACTTAAATTAACGCCCGGCCCGATATTTTGAATTTTTAGGCCTGAGCCCGGCCCTGCCCGAGGAAATCGTCGGGGACCCACGGGGGCCCGTTTGGGAGTCTACTATCCTGTATTAAAAAATTTGTTAAAATTCAATTATTTTAACAGTTATTATGGATATATTAATTAAAATAAAATAGTTATTTAAGATGGTATATTATAGTCTTCGAGCATTTGTGTTAATTATATTCATAACTTAACAAATGAATTAAGTTTTATAGAAATATGTTACACAATTCCGTAATATAAATCATTAACAGATGAAATATTCATCGAACGAAATTTATTAATAATATATTTGAATGAATACAACATTTCTAAATATTAACAATTCATATTATTTCTATTAAGATATATTGCGTGTCAAAAAACATCACAAGCTTTATTAAAACTAATTAATGCATTTTTATAACGATTTCGTCATTTAAAATTTTAAAGATGTTGATTTAAATTATATTGAATAATATTATTTAAATTTTAAAATATGAGTGCAATTCAATAGTGGTTTATTATTTATCAAAATATATAGTGAAATGAATTTTTAAATAGTAGATTATTTTTATTTAAGTTTTTTCTATTTAATGTTAATAAAATATAAAGAAATTATTTAATAAAAAATTTGTAAGCGTTCGCAAGTTATTGAAATAAATAAAAAAATTAAATACAGTAAAAAAAGAAATTATTAATTAACTAATTATTATCGAAATTCACCACAGTTTGTATTTATTTTTTATAGGAATTCAGTTTTATTAATTATTTACATAAAATTGCAATAAATAAACAACAAATAGTTTTGCCTTTTATTAAACATAATTATGATTAATTATACAAACAAAAATCCTAAAATTGACACAAATCAAACATTGCCAACACATATGATTATAAAAAATGCTGGCAATCACTTCTATTCGATAGGATTATGGCAGTTTATGATTGGAAATGCTAAGCGAAGTCAATTATATTTTAATCCTATTATAACACTAATATGTGTTATTATTCTCAGTGTTCGATCTTTTATTACGATTATAACAAAAAAAGAAAATCGAGATTTTTTTATCAAAATAGGAGACAGCTCTTACTTTTTAAATGTTCGGTATCAGATAAATACGGCAATAATATTTGTAAATTTTATGGCAATAATATGTCAAGCGATACATTACTGGAATTACAAACATGATATTCATCCGTCATATATGAAAGTGTTTGAAATGATGGCTGGATTTAGAACACCACTATCTATTGGTATCATTGATGGAGTAAAGATTCGCCAATTTATTAATAAATCGGGATAATATTCAAAATCGGCAGTATTAATACAACAATAATGTTACCGATTATAACATTTCTTTATAGTTTTGTTCCATTGGCACAGAATAGTACTTTCAAGCAAATACTGTTATACGCATTTCCATGGAGTTTACTCTATACATATGCCGGGTGTGTTTCTTTCAATTTCATTGCGTGGCAAATAATTTATTTCTATATAATATGCTTCTATTTGAAAATAAAAATCAATGAAGTAAACAGAGAAATTGATACTAAGTTAAAACAAATGGCTATTATAGACAATAAAATAATTCAATCGGTTGTTAAAACTGTTCACGAAATTCATTTGGAAATTGAAGAATACAATAACAATTATTGGGCCAAATTTGCCTTATTGTTATATTTGTGTCTGACGTCTATGCTGTGTATTGCATTGTATAGTTTATTGTTTGCTAAATTGGGAGCTATGGGTCGATTGTTGTTCGCTTATGGAACCACTATTCTTTGCTTAATGCTAATTGATTTTATGAATACCGCTTCATCATTGGCTCACAACACTGGAAAGTTTTATAACATGGTTTTAAGATTACATTCGAAAAAATTATATCAAAAAGTTAACTTCAATATGAGAATAAAGGTGTAATCTATTAAAATTGAATAATATTATAGTTTATTAATAAACTTATTTTCAATAGTTGTCAGTATTTATGGAAAGATTGAGTCAAAAAAGAGTTGGATTTTACTGCTGGAAACTATTCATTATTAATTATTTTCGTTTTTATGAAGTATTTTACTCTTAATAATCTAAATCTTGATATTCTATAATAGAAATTTTTTTTAGATTTTAGCGCTAATGAGTATTATTTTCTTAAAACTGGTGGAAATTTCTTTAAAGCAATACTATTAATGAATACTCGATTTGGCCAAATCTATTTAAATTTCTTTTACCGTAATTATTGCTTTATTATCTTATGGCTTAATTCAATAGAAATCGAAATAATAATTATAATTATAAAATCAATATACATATGTACTGTTGAATAACAAGTGAATACCGGTATATCAGTTTATAGTAGACCTGGAAATATAATCGGGACGTGGAAGGACAGGATTGGTATTTCGAAACTTTTTAAGGGATTTGTGGGGACGTGACGTTCAAATAAAAATATCGGGTAGGACAGGATCTTAGATTTTGATCACAAAATCCCGAAAATTAAAGGCTGTTCATGAGTTGGATAATCGGGTTGGGTTCGTAAACGGTTCTGTTCTGTTAGATTTTCATAATTTAATTTCTGTTTGGTTTTTAAAAACTTTATCAAAGTAAAAATCCCGAAAATCATGGTAATTTATGTTTTTCTTAATTTAAACTCGGAATTTTGCAGATTGTACCGTAAAAAATAATTTTGTACGTAATTTTAACATTTTAAATAAGAGGCAAAAAAATTAGCGCGAAGACATGGCAATTAAAAAATTTAAAAAAAGGGACGAGACGGGACAGCACAGCACAAAACATTTTAATTAGTAGAACAAAATTGAACTGTCAGTTTACAAACTTTTTCCAACTCTTGTTTAGTGATTTTACAGACAGGGAAGTGATAATTACCCGTTTATAAAAAGCAATTAAACAAATAATTAATGTGTTTATTTGCTTGGAAAACATTAATCAATACAAAAATAACAGTTACTTAATTATCGTTTTGAATGAGTAATGAATAAATACTATTCACCGCATCATTCAGAGCAAACACAGCATAGCAAACAAATGTCTATGACATACAGGTTATCAAAAGTTATTTTGAATAGCGTATATGTGTGTCACTGTGTTTGCTATTTTCTCATAACAAGGTCAGTGAAACGTTTTGACGGTCACGAGTATTAGTCGAAGGTTAACATATGCCACAACACATAACCCTTTCATTACTGATAACATTGGCCTTCAATCAGTACTATTCCGCGATGTTCTGTATGTGATGCTGACATTGTGTTCCATTAATACAGTTTCTGTGTCACTCGTTTGCACTGTTATGTGATCTAATTGTTTGTCTACGAAAAAAATATCATCATTGCATTAAATGTGATTGATTTTTACATTCACCCAAAAAGAGCATAATAATTAAGGGCGCGATGTTAATGACTTTTTTATGGAGAGAAATATCAAATTTTAAGTTAAATATATTTTCGAAACTTGTAAAAATAAGACATTTGAAAAGCATTTAATAGGTCATAAAAAGTCACATTTCAATCGTTAGGTCATATTCTATAAAACAAAATAAAACTATTTATTTTTTTATGTTTTGAGATTTTATTTCGAGAATATTATATAATTTAATATAAAATAGAAACAAATTTTTAAAAAATTGTTTATAAAAAATGAAAATCATCTACTCTTGTTAAAATAATAAATTATGAAACCATATGAAAATTAAATGATTCAAAATTTTTACTTTTGTGACATAAATCCAAAAATATATTTTCAGCGTCTTATCCCGGTTTTTGATGGTCCTAATGAAAACCCGGACCTGAACCTGGGACCTTCAAACCATTTTGAGACCTGATCCTTTAGATTTTCAAAGACTTTGACTAAGTCCGTAAGTCCAAGTCTTTACGGCACGAACTCGAACCTGGACTCGGGACCTAAATTACAAAAAATTTAAAGAAGAATCAATTTTAATTATAAATTCTTTTATTGATTATTTATTTATAACATTTTGTCTAACTTCTTCATATTTATATGATTAAAGTTTAACAAAAATTAGTTTTCTAAATAAATCAAATTTATGATATATATTTGTGTTGAAAAAGTAATAATTTTATTAATTTAGGTCTCAGGTCATAACTTTTAAGGACTCGGACAAGCACTCAAATAAGCTGAACCTAAACCCGGACCTCTTAAGTTTTGTAGAAGCTGGACTTGAGCCCAAACCAGTAAGGATCTGGAGTGCCTTAAGTCCCATAAGTCCTAAGGCGCGCTTTTGCCAGTCTATAATCGTTTATATCTCTTTTAAATTTATTTAGAGTTAACTTACTTAAAAATAATAGTTTTGTAAAAAATATGGTCATATTTTAATGTAATTTTTAACGATTTTAGAGTCATTTTTAGGCCTTAAAATCAGAAAATAAGATCATTAACGTCGCGCCCTTAATATTAATAATGACAGTCTAATAATAATGACAGTCATAGAGAGCTAACTTACGCAATCAATTCAAAGTCTATTATTGTTCAAATACTGTTTTGTCTTCTATAGTCTGGAGATAAATCAAAGTGTTCAGTAATATACTAAAACCAAAATTCCATAATAGTTGTTAAGGTTTCGATTAAAATGTAAATTTTAAATTTTTTATGATTAAAATGTTGAGAAAATATTTTATTAAAATTTTTAAATTGTAAATTTTAAATTGTAATTTAATTAAAGTTAAATATCTACTTTAATGAAATGCTTAAATTAATTCCTAATAAAAAAATAAGATTATATAATTCTTCAAAAAAATACAATTTGGTTTACAAAATATTTAATTTTCTAATAGTTGATCACAAAATTGCATGTTTCCTGAAAATGTAAGATAAATATTCATAATAAACTTTTAAAATATTTATATAATTAACAAAAATCTAAAATAGCTTAACTTCTTTCCACGACCTTATAATCATCAATTTGTCGATAAGAATTTTGAGTTTCAATTATTACTACTAATATTAACAATAAATATCAATAATAAATTAATCATATCATTATATTACGGTAGTACTCGAAATGATGTATATTACTATAAAAGCACATTTATACGTACTTATTGTTTATGCGTTTAATGTTATAACACGTGTCAATAGTGTAGCATTTCATCAGATTTATTGATATGAGTTATACCACTAAAACATTATATTAATTAAAAGTTTGGGTCATTTGATGTCCAAATTATATGTTAATGAAAATACGTTCTCACATCTAAGATCGAGATGACGTTGTCGTGCGTTAATCTGATAAACAAAGATATGCTGTCGTTGTCTGATCCGTATTGCGTTGTATCGATGCGCGACTCGTGGCAACTAAAGTATTATGAAATATGTCGAACGGAGACTATTCAAGATAATTTGAATCCCGAATGGGTTAAGAAGATTGTTCTCAATTACAACTTCGAGACAATACAAAAAATGCGTTTTGAAGTGTATGACAGCGATACGTATGGATCGGAATTTTTGGGACATTACGAGACAACGTTAGCACAAATTGTGGCACATTCTGGTCGACAATTTAAAGGAAAACTAACGGGAATTCCTGGTAGTGATTGCGGACATATAATCATTGTGACCGAAGAGTTGTCCAGTTGTAAACAAACCGTTGAAATGAGGTTTCAGGCAAAATCATTGGATTACATGTCATGGTTTTGGCGAAACAATCCATTTCTTGTATTTTCTCGTTCGAACGAAGACAACACGTTTTCGGTGGTTATGAAGACTGAGCCCATATTGTCGACGTATAATCCGGTTTGGATGCCAATCACGATGAGTGTGAGAACATTATGTAATGGAGACTATGAAAGGACAATCAAAATTGATTGCTATCACTACAGATCTAATGGCAGCCATTTATTAATAGGCAGTTATCAAACGTGTTTAAGAGAATTAACAAAACGCGTTAACGATAAGTTACCGTTAATTAATTATATAAAACAGAAAAGTAATAAGGGGTACACTAATTCGGGAATCGTTGAACTCATGTCAATCGCAGTCACCGAACAAATTAGTTTTTTGGATTACATTCGCGGCGGAACTCAATTGCATTTTGCTGTTGCTATCGGTAACTAAACAATAAAATTATATTTAAAACAATAATACAAATTAAATTTGAATAGATTTTACGGCATCGAATGGTAGTCCTCGTGACCCACAATCTCTACATTTTCTTAACAATATCAGTGGACGTCCGAACTCTTATGAGCTGGCATTAAGAAGTGTCGGCGAAATCATTCAACACTACGACAACACGTCAATGTTTGCTGCGTTTGGTTTTGGTGCCAAAATTCCTCCAACCGGTCAAGTGTCCCATCAATTCCCACTTAACGGCAATTCCTCTCATCCTTACTGTAGTGGTATTCAGGAAATACTAAGCCATTATCGGAACTGTTTATCAACGGTCACACTCTACGGTCCAACAAATTTTTCGCCAGTTATTAACAACACAGCAACGATTGCCAGTGAATTCCAAGATGGAAATCATTACTTTATTCTGCTTATCATTACTGATGGTATAATATCAGACATGCATCAAACGAAGAACGCTATCGTTAACGCGTCAAAGCTTCCGCTTTCGATAATCATCGTTGGCGTTGGAAATGCAGATTTTGCTGCTATGGATGAGTTGGACTCCGATGACGTTCGCCTTTCAATTGATAGTCGTTATGCGGAACGAGATATCGTTCAATTCGTGCCATTAAATAATTTTTTATCAAAAACTGGACCGTTTTCTGTGTCTGAGGCTGATCTCGCGAAAGAAGTGTTGGCTGAGATTCCCGAACAAATCACAGGATATATGAAATCTCGTGGATTTAAGCCAACTATCAATCCATTGCCAAATGCACCAAATATTGATTAAATTACATCTGTTTTAACGTTTTAATAATATGTTTTATATATCAGTGTAAAATATTTTTTGATAATTGTGCTTAAATTTCAAATCTGCTTTTAAGTGATTTCTATCGTTTTATGATTATAATTGCAAAATTAATTAATAATTTATAGCAAACCATAATTAATGGCGAAACGCTAAATATCAACGAATATTATTACATAATTCATATTATTGTGCTTTTATTATTTTCTGTTTTTTAAATTTTTTTATGAATAAACCAAAATAAATGAATACATGACATATTCAAATACTAATACCTACTAGACTTAACACGTGTTCCGATACATATTAATGCATAATTGTATGCTAACGACAGAATTAATAAGGATTAGTATAGTCTACAGTACTATTTAGTATAGTCTACAGTACTATTGCTGGTTAAAGAATCTTGAATTTAGTGTTATTTGTTGAAGATTTAAATAACTTACTATACTTTAAGTTTTTAATATTTTTTGTGAATAAGACGCTCGAATCAAATAGATTAGGATAATGTCTTAAAGCGATTTAGTCGATAATCCAAAACTTGTCAACAATTCGGTTAACTTTATTTCTGATTGTGTCTGTGTTGTAATACTTAATAAAACAGTATTCGATTTGAAAGATTTTATTTTACTTTATTGTATTTTGAAAACAATCAGTGTTAAACTTTTGTTTATTAACAAAGATATAAACACTCATAACATTTTATTTTCAGAATAAATAAATAAAATATATTTTAAAGATATGCACATTTACAGATAAATTCGATAAACTACATCAACAATTGTAATGTTATTTAATTTGCTAGATCTCACTCGAGCGTACTCGACTTCTCTCGAGCTAACATTAACCTACTATACCTAACTAGAGTCTACTCGATCTGACTCTAACCTACTAGACCCCACTCGAGCGTACTAGACCTCACTCGAGCGTACTAGACCTCACTCAAGCCTTTTCACATAACTCGACATCAATCAAGCGCATTCGACTTCTATTAAGCTCATTCTACCCACTCCAGCCCATTATAACTCACTCGAGACTAATTAACCTAACTTAAGCCCATTAATCCACTTAAGCCTTTTAATCATTACTCCAGCGCTTTAGACATCACTAAGGCTAGGAAGTTTATGACCTTAATGTAAATATATGTTAATAATGATTGTGTGCACATTTACTGTTAACTTTGTTAAACTACATCAAACAACTTTATTTTGAATTGAAATTAATTTAATAGTGAATTGAAAACATTAAAATAATAATCGATTAAAATCATTGAAATAGTTTGGTGTTTGATGTTATGTAATCATTAAGTATTATTCATGTTTTGAAGAGATGTCCACTATTTTCAAGAAACACATACCCATTAAGGCTAATATCTATAAAGTTGAAGATTAAAAAATAATTTCTTTTCATATAATTTTAAATACAAAAAACTCTAATTATTACTTCATAAAAGCGAAAACAATTAATAATGAATAGTTTCCAGCAGTAAAATCCAAATCTTTTTTGACTCAATATTTCAATAAATAAGGATAACTATTAGAAATGAAATTTAGTAAAAATTACTGAGAAAAGATTAATAATGTTCATCACTTTTAATCTCATTCTTGTATTGAGTTGTATATTAATACTGCACGCATACAAACTTGAAATTAATGTATAAGTTTTGCCAGTTTCGTAAGCCAATGAAGAAGCAGTATTCATGAAAACAATAAATATTAAACTGCATAAAGTTGTTCCATATATAAACAATAACCGAATGGTCGCAGTCATGTTACCAAACATTACGCTGTATAATACGAAACAAATTATAGAAGACAATAACATTTAGAGCCAAAACGCAAACTTTGCCCAATAATTGTCATTATATTCATTGATTTCCGAATAAATTTCTTGCAATAACTCAATAATCGATCGAATTATTTTGTTGTTAACTATATTTTTATCTTTAATCATATTAATGATTTTACAATTAATTTCAACAATTTTTAATTTTAAATAAAAGCAAATCAGATAAAATTATGTGATTTGCCAAACAATAAAATTTAAATAACAACTAATACTATAAGCATAGACATACTCCATGGAAGCGCATATAAAATCATTTGCTCTAAAGTTGAATTTATAGCTAAGGGAACCATACAAAGAATAAAAGCCATAATTAATATTAATTTATTAGTATTTAAAAGTTAAACAATATGTTTACGAATAAAAATATTTAGATCTTAAGTTCAAAATATGTCTAAAACTGCTTCATTATTATCAGCGAAACAAATATAAAGTTTAATAATAAGATGCATTATAAAAAGTATGCAAAATATAAAATCAACTATCGATTTAAATAAACCATTGCCGCCATCTATGATCATATAAAATGCTGGCAATCACTTCTACTCGATAGGATAGTGGCAGTTTATGATTGGAAATGCTAAACGAAGTATTATATATTTTAATCCTATTTAAACACTAATTTGTGCTATCATTCTTTGCTTTCGATATCTCATTTCGATTTTAACTAAAAGTGAAAACACCGAATTTTTTTATCATAATTGGAGGCTACACTTATTTTCTAAAAACTCACTATCAGCACTAAATGTTTGTCTTATATTTAATTTTTTATTGTCAATTATCACACAAGCGATTCATTACTGGAATTACAAACATGATATTTATCCGTCATATATGAAAGTGTTTGAAATGAT
>JAQGAW010002774.1:0-14210 GCA_034698025.1 Phthiracarus crinitus | reverse complement strand
AGTATTATATATGAGAATATGATTACGAGTGTGAATGATTTTAACTCGAAATAGTTTTTATTAAGTTGTTTTAAACATTAGATTATCCAATTTTTAGCATAATTTAATATATTTTAACGCTATTTTTGATTATTTTAAAGCCATTTTAACAATCATATAATCAATCTTTAGATTTTAAAACCCATTTTAGCCCATTTTAAGCCATTTTTTGCCCATTTTTAGCATTTTAAAACGAATTTTTGTCCTATTTTAAGCCCATATTTAGTTCATTTTTTCCATTTTGGCCATTTAAAAGCCATTTAAAACCCATTTTAAACCCATTTTTGGTCAATAATAAGCCAGATAGGAGTCTTTAAAACAATGAATTTTTGAAGTTAGGAGTCTTTTTTTGTTGATAGGAGTCTATTTTTTAAAAAAATCCCTTTATTAATATAAAGAAAAAATCCCTTAATAAACATAAAGACCTGTCTACAGACAGACAGATAGACAGACAGACAGACAGACAGACAGACAGACAGACAGACAGACAGACAGACAGACAGACAGACATCCCAAATCCATTAGCTCCTTTATTTAAAGTGAGCTAAAAATATATAAAGAAGAACGACACATTTACCGAGAGCTCACTTTTTATTAGGTATAAATACCTATAAATAAGCTCTGTTTATCATAGGAGATGACAGTAGCTCAGTAGCGTAAGTGCAAGTCAGTGTTAGATGGGAAGATGTCTAATAACTGATGTGAAAGTCTCGATGAATAGGAGCGGTCAAACCCTATTGCTTTTCATAATTAAATGTTTTTAATAATTAATAGATTTAATTTCAATTTAAGTTATTAGGCCAAAACTGGTATATAATACCAGAACGGAAGGTCCAGGGTTCGAATCCCAATACCGGAAATTATTTAGCTTACTTTTACCAAAGAAGTTATTGGATTTGACATGTACATCTGTCTGTCTGTATGTATGTGTGTGTGCACTAGATCGAACGTAATAATTAGAAGGTATTTTAAATTTCTTAGCAGACTTTCTTGAAGATTTGATAAATTTGACCCAGTCTGTCTATTTGTCCGCCCCTACGTCTGTCTGAACGTGCGCATTCTTAATATTTATAAATGGATTCTATATATTCTTTAAAGGGATTTGATATTTGGCTATTTATTGACCTAAAGAATAGTTTTATAAGTTTTCTATAAAAAATTTGAAATTCAGCTCTTTGTGAATGTACCGTTCTCTATATTTATTGTTCTAAACATGGTCTTAATATAAAACAAAAAGGCTTAAGATTGGCTAAAATGGGTTTTAAAAGTCTGAAAATTGAATATTTTTGTTAAAAATCGTGTTCGCCCGAATGTCGATATATTATATTATATGTTAATGTCAAATGTTATGTAAAACAACAAACGCTAATAATAATAAATCAGTTTTGAAATTAAAATATTTGTTTTAGCTTTGACATTCAGGGTTATTAAGTCGCTGTTAGACATTATAATTTAACTAAGAATTTGAGACAATAGTGAAATGACAATTTTGAGAAACAAATTTAGATTTTTTTAGAATAAATAAAAAGAGTATTTTTGTAAAAATATGTTTAGATATATAAATAATTAACAATACTTAGAAATTTTACACAAAATTTTAAACAAAAATTAACAATTAAAATTCTAACAATATATAATTTTAAAAAGGAATAACACTAGGCCATTACTAATATTCCATTACACAAAAATTATCTTGTATATTTTATTTATAATGTTTCTTGAAATCTTTAGTTTACAGTTTATAATTCTGAATGTTATTCAAATTGAATGTTAAATTTAATTTTGTTTTTTTTGTTTTATTGTTTTGTTTATTAAAATCCTTTTGTAATTAATAGTTAAAAATTGAGATTTTTTATAATTTTATTCAGATCATTAATACATTATCATAGTTTAAGCTTAATAGAAAACTCAAAGAAACGTATATGTAATAATAAATCAAATTAAACTTATATTTTATTATATTTAGAAACTAAATTCAACTTTAGACAGCAAAAAAACGAAAATAGGAGGCCTTTTTAAATATTTTAATTAATTATTTTTGTTTAATTATTGAAATCTGTAATTAAATTTAATTAAGTTTATTTAATAATTTTAAACTTAATTGATCACAATTATTAGGCTTTATTGCTAATAATTAAAATCAACTTAAATGTAAAAAGTTAAAACTGTTATTTAATTTTACTTAATGTTATATTACTATATTTTAAAACATTAAATTTAAATGATAAAATTATTAGTATTTTTTGTATAAAACAAATTATATTACAAAAGATTTTCTTATTTTGAATGAATATTTTGATAAATAATTGTTAAATCACATTTGATTTGTCATTAAAATGTTAAATATATTATTTTATTGACCTCACTACTGTCAAAAATTAATATAAAATACGAAAAAAACAAAACTATATTGAGTACAATTTTTATAAATAAATTTTAATAGAAAACTAAAATTTGATTAAAAAATAAATTATTTCACGTTTTTTGATAGAGATAGATTTACAACGCTTTAGCGATTGGCTTTTTAACCAATATAATACAAATGAAGTTAAGTATATAAAGTTTTATTAAATATATTATAAGTCGGACACAAGAAGTCCAACTACGCTTTTCAATGCGCATTTCTGTGTTGAATTTAATTTGCTAGAATTATAGTTGGAGCAAAAGTAAATTTTTATGGCTTGGTTCTGATAAGGCCCTAAATTTTGAGCAAAATTACACTATTTATACATAATTGTGTTTAAGATTGATTTATCTTTAACATTTAAATTATTGTATTTTAATTTGGATTTTTGTATAATTTTAATTTTGTTCAAATATTTTGAATTAATCATTATTTGGGATTTTAAATTTTTATTGTGCTTTAAAAATTTTAATTAAATTAAATTTTGATTTAACTGCATTTTTAGAATAATTTTGATTGTTTTATTCAAATTTAATTCTATTTCTGATTATAGTTTCGACCGTAAATTCTATTCTAAATGTATTTTAATTTTAATTAATCAAATATAAATAAATATTATTTTTAATTTTAAATTTGATTTTAAAAAAGCGATGAAAAACTAAGTATGAACTTCACAATTTTAATTGAATTTGAATTAGATTTTCAACTTTTTTTTCGTTTAACAAACATGTTTTTTTGTTATATTTAGAATTGTTTTATTTATTTAAAATTTAAATTTATGTTTAAAATATAATTCAATATTAATATTAATTGTTTTGTATTTTCGTTGTTTAACAACATATCAATTTGCTTACTTTTTATTCTTCTAAATCTACAATGTCTTTTAAGAAATATATTATTAATTTATTCGATACTATTAGCTAATTTTATTGATAAATTTTTTACTTATTTAGAAAATTTGAATCACGTTAAGTTTGTAAATAGTCTACAAAAACTTAATTTATTTTTTTCAATTTGAATATTAAAGGCATAACTTCAAAAAGCTCTAAAGAATAATTTATTACATAATTTAATATTTCCATATAAATTCTTCTTTAGAATTTGGCTCACGTTAATTATTATTCATTAACTTTATATTTTAATATACAAAAATTGTTTATATACTCAATTATTAAAACAATCTAGGTAGAGCATCGTTAAAAAAATTTTGTCGGACTTTTTTTAGTAGCATTTGCCGATACAAATTTTCTTAAATTTGCCGGACTTGCTTCTGAAATTTTAAAAATTCATGGAAATGATCAACATCTTACTTAATAATTACTATTTATTAATTAAATTATATGACAAAGTTACTAATTTTTTATGAAAATAGACAAATTTCCTGAACGAAATATTATTGGGAAATATTCAGAAACTAAAAATTTTTTAAAATTCATAGAATGTTAAAACCAGAATACAACATATAATATAATTTAAATGTTTTTGGTTACAAAATACTAATTTTAATTTAAAATTTTATGGTGAATAATACCCTAAGTCATTACACTAATAGTTACTACATTCTAGAAAATTGCAATACATGTTTAATCATTGAATTCAACTTATGTAATTAAGCAAAGTTCATACTTTTTACATATAACTTTTTACTTTATGTTAAGTATTATTTATATATTTACAATTAATTGTTAAAACAATTATTCAGTGTTCACATTACTTTAAAGTAATGTTGTTTTGATTTTGAAAAATAAAAATAAAATTAAAAATCACAAATAATTTTGATTTTTGTCAGAAAATCAAAATCAAAATATGAAGTCAAAATTGAAATATTGACAAAAATCAAAATCAAAATACAATCAAAACAAGAAATGTAAAAGCGAAACAACACTACTTACAAGTTATGTTTTCTGAAACTATACATATTATAATGTATTCAAGCTTTCATATCATTTACACTTTTGAATAAAGTGAATATTATAGTTTAAATTTTTTTAATGCAAGAAGTAAATCAGATCCAGAAGAATATAAATATTTTTAGGTCATCTACGAAAAGTAGATGGCTTATTTCAAAATCTCCAAGTATGACTAACTCTTCAACAAGACTGCATTTTATATTATTATACCAAGTATTTCTAAGGATAGTACTACGTTAGGACAACAATGAGATACTTTTACTTGAATTTATATATTTATTTTTATTATTATATTTAAATTTTGATTACTTGAAAAAAGATAAGTATTATCATTATTTGATTTTTGATGGTTTAGCATAATTACAATTGAATTAAAATTTAAGATGAAAAATAAAAAAAGAAAAAAATATTTATCTTTAAATATTAACAAATTTAACTAAAATCAATTTCTAAAACACAATCTTAAAATAAAATTCTGATTAAATGTGCATATTCTAATGTCTTGTTTGAATGAAAAAACAATTTTGATGATGATTCATAAATTATAGTAAAAATTTATACTTTCAAAAACCAAATTTTTATTAATTAGAATTTAATTATATAATACTATGAAAATATTTTAATGTTTTTAATAGATATATTATTAGAAAGATTATTTAATTTAACTTACTACTTATAAATTAAGTAGAATAAAAATTATCTCTGTTAAAAAACAAATCTTCATTGTAATAAAAAAAATTAAAACTATAAAAATATTTAAATTTATTGGAAATAGGTAAAATTTAAATAAATTAAATTTACTTAATAATAAGTGTAAGAAATATTAATGTTAGTTAAAATTAAAAATTTATAAACAATTTCAAGTTTTAAACTGTAAACGAATGTACATAATCAAATCTTATTTATCTTTTAGCATAGAACGTGAAATATTATTTCTTATAATTTACTATATTGTTTTCCTAATAAATAAATTAAAAATTAATTTTTTATATAATTATTAATCTAACTTTGCAGAAACAGATATATGGATTTGACATTGTAAGTCTGTCTGTCTGTCTGTCTGTCTGTCTGTCCGTCCGTCCGTCACACCCTTTATATTTATTAAAGGAAATTTTCTCTATATTTATTAAGGGATTTTACAATTCAAAAATTAGACTCCTATCTTCTAAAAACCTAAAACTTAAGTTAAATTTCTTCATACCCTGCTCCATTTTACTATCGTATGGAACCAATTTTTAGTTGCATCTGCCACTCGAAAAGCGTATAATAGTGAATTTGTGCCATCTGCAGCTAAATGGCTGTAATATCGTATGGAACAAATTTTTAGAAACATCTGCCACTCGATAACCGTTTAATAGTGAATTTGGGCATATGCCGCTAAGTGGCTGTAATATCGTATAGAATCCATATTTTGTGGCATCTGCTACTCGATAACAGTATAATAGTGAATTTGTGACATCTATCGCAAGAAAACCGTTTAATAGTGAATTTGTGGCATCTGCGGCTCAGTGGCTGTAATATCGTATTGAACCAATTTTTAGTAGCATCTGCCACTCGATAACAGTATAATAGTGAATTTGTGGCATCTGCAGCTCAGTGGCTGTAATATCGTATGTAACCAATTTTTAATGGCATATGATAATAATAAATATAGGTGGCTAAAATAAAACTTCCTTTTTTAAGTTATACCATATTTAAAAACTCCTGTAATAAGCAAATATTATATATTTTAAGAATTTTAATTAAAATTTTTCATTGTTATGAATAGTACTTTAAGAGTTGTTTCAAAAATCTAAGTTCATAACTCATTCATACTTTAACCAGTAAAGGTCGCACAATTTTTATATCAGAATTCTATATTTAAATAATTTTTATCATTTACAATGCAAGACGAACAAGATTTAAGAAGAAAAAGAAACAACGAAAGGAAAAGAAAACAGTAAATGAAAGAAAATTATCGTAGAGATGAACAAAACAGAAATACTTATGCGCATAAAAGAGCTCTTCAAGATCATGAAAGAAGGCGCGATGAACAGCAAAATAATACGGCCGCGCATCACATAGCTCGTCAAGATCATGAAAGAAGGCGCGATGAACACCAAAAAAAATACGGCAGCGCATCACATAGCTCGTAAAGATCATGAAAGAAGGCGTGATGAACAACAAAAAGATACGGCAGCGCATCAATTGGCTCGTCAAAATCAGGATAGGAGGCGCGAAGAGAAAAAAAGAAAAGCGTGTGCTCAAAAAATTCCTGGACTTAGTATTATTGATCAAATTAGTTTTTAAAAGCTACAACAACAATACGAATCGAACATTAAATGTGGGCCAAAAATAGTTTGTGATTGTTGTAAGGGTCTTTGGTTTTCATCATCAAATATTCAAACGAAGTAAGACCGCACTCATTAATATAGGTGTCTGTAAAGATTTACTACTAACCGTATGCCTAAAAATTTTATCAAATATAAATTTATGTCAAACAAGTTATAGGGCGTAACACAGAATAAGATTCCGAAAATTTGTGCAAGTAATGGTTTTGTATTTAATCATATATCAAAAGAACTACAAAATCTAACAACTTTGGAAGAACGTTTAGTATCGAGCGTATACGATTTATGCAAATTAGACCACTTGGTATAGATAAACAGTATAGACTACAAGGCAACGTTGTTAATGTTCCTTTATCTGTCGACACGTCTGTGTGCATACTACCACGAACATTTGACAATACGCACACAGTGCAGATTAAACTAAATAGAAAAATGAAATATAAATCACACTTCAAGTTTGAATCCTTACGTCCAGCAATAATTTAAAAAGCAGCAACTTATTTAGTACAAATACCATTATACAAGCATGAAAAAATCAGTATAAATGAATTTATTATAGATTAAATCATTATATTGCGTTTGGAGTCGCTATTGCGTACCTCAATGCCCCGGAGTAGTTTAGTTAAGGCTGATTTTTCTCATTAAACAATATCATAAAAACCTAATCCAATAATAAAATTATTATATGAATATATCAATAATCAACTAAACTTAATTTAATCAACAAAATCTGTCTGTCTGTTAGTCCTCGTGATTGCTTTCTTTAAATTTATTAAGGGATTTTACATTCTCTTTATTTTATTGAAAGAATTTGATATCATGTGATATATATGCCAAATTTCTATAATGAGTATAATATAATCCATTTGAATGTCTGCTCATTGCGAATATGTCGTTCTTGTTTTAAATTCAGTTTACCATTTTTAAATATTGTTGACATTTTGTAAATAAATAAATAATTTTTGAAATTTTAAATGCAAAAACATTGAAGATATTAAAAATTTAAATTTATCCAAGAATAGAATTATAAACTTTTAATATTTAACAAAACAATTTCGAACTTAATATTTATTGCAAAATAAAATTGATAAATTTAAGAATTTTATTTTTTTTTTGTTAAAGTATAATTTAATTTAATTTGAATTATAATTTTAAATATTTAAATTATAAATAGATTAAACTAAATAAAATGTTAAAATTATAAACTGTAAATAAATTTAAATGAACAATTCTTATTTAATAATAAAATTTGTTTTTAAAACATAGGATCGTAAGTCCCATGTAATGATTTCTTTTAAAGTTTATCTTAATAATTTTAAATATGTGAGTAATTATGTGAGAAATAAGGACTCTATTTTTATGTATTTGCATATCTAAAATGAGTGGTATTTTAAAAGTTTTGGAAAATAATATGTTCAATTGGCATCAAATCAATTAGATTGATACATGTTTATTTCCGCATAAAATGCATATTTTACCCCTTATGTGCATATTCTAATGCGATTGTGCATATTTTATGTTTTTTATTTTATTATGTAAATAATTGCTAATAAATTAAAGATGTAATGAATTTTAATTAAAATGGGAAAACCAAGACAACTTTTATCATTAAAACTTAAGGAAAATGTAACAAAATATGGAGATATATTTACAACTGATGGTCTAATACTATATTGTCAAGCTTGTAATAAGGAAATAAAAAATGCTGATCGAAAAAGTTGCGTTACACAACACGTGGAAACTGATAAACATATAAATGCTGTCAAAAATTATAAATAAAATCAACAATTTATTTCATTATTTGGTGGTCAAAAAATTGATTATAATATTGAATTAGGTGAATCATTAATTTCGGCAGACATCCCATTAGAAAAATTAAGAAATGAAAAATTTTCAGTTCTTAGCTAAATGAACAAAAATAAAAACTCCGGATTCGACAACATTGAGGAACAATTATCTATCAAGTTTAAAAAATCAAGTAAAAATTAAAATTTTTAAAAAATTATAGTTAATTTAAGTTTCTATTATACAGATACAAACAAAAATATGAAATGAATTGAATGGTGAATATCTATGGTTATCAATTGACGAGACAACAGATTGGAAACAGAGATACGTTGTTAATATTATTGCTGGTTCTTTAAAATCTGATAAAAACTTGATGAAAAGATATTTAATTAAAACTGCATTTGCTAAACGTAACGACTCGGCACATATTTTTCAAACCCTAAATGACGCTAACAATGACATTTGGCAAATGGAATTAAATATTAAAATATATTGCTTTTAATTACTGACAGCTCAATATATGATAAAATTAGTTAAACATTTCAAAAAAACATTCGAAAAAGCTATACACATGACATGCATGGCCCGTGGAGTGCATAATCTTTCGGAAACAATTCGACTAAATTACAAAAATATCGATAAATTAATTAATGCAGATAAACAAATGTTTGTCAAATGTCAATCGAGAGTAAATGAATTTAAACAATTTGCTCCAAACTTAAATCTACCACCAAAACCAATTTTAACTCGATGGGGCACATGGTTATCTTCTGCTAAGTATTATGCATAAAACTTTGAAGTAGTGACTGATGCATTTTTAAATCTTGATTCGAAACATTCAAAATGTGTAAAAGATGCACAAAAATGCCTTCAAAATTATAATATACTGAAAAATGAATTGTCATATATTGAAGCAAATTTTATCTGCATTTGTAAAATAATTCAAAATTTAGAAAGTAGAGAGTTATCATTATGTGATGTTATAAATATTGTGGAAGAATTTATTAATAAATTGAGTTTAGTTCCTAGAAATATTGGAAAAATAGCTTATGACAGAATGATAAATGTTTTAAAAGATAATCCTGGTTATAAAAATATGAAAACATTTGCATCAATATTATCCGAAAAAGAATATAATAAAGATGAAACAGTTTCTAAATTAAATCCACAACAAATTGCCTCATTTCGCTACGCACCGACAACTAATTGTGATGTAGAAAGAAGTTTTTCTCAGTTTAAAAACTTTTTTCGCAAAAATTGAGCTAATTTTACAGAAGAAAATCTTATAAATACTTTTTATGTTAACGTAATTACAATACATAATTAATAAATAATGCAATTTGTGTTTATTTAAAAAAAAATATGAGAATTTTGTTGCATTTTTAAGCGCATATTTAATAACTTTTAATCGCATTTTTAAGTCGCATAAAATGAATTTTTAATCGTATAAAAATAGAGTCCCTACTGATTAAAATACAGTGCAGCCATTGGACACATTTTAAAATTTTTAATAATTTTTTTGAGTAATTTATAAGTTTTTTTTACTTTTAAGCCAACTTTTAACGTTATTTATTGTTAGTTTAGAATCCAATTTTTTTGCATAATTGTATAATTTTTGAATTGAACCAAATGAATTCGGTTGCATTTTATCATAATAAATATTTTCCAAAATGTTTTTTTGTTTCTTCAGTAATTTACCCATGAAACGTCTTTACAATCAGATATTTCACTTCGTGATACGTATTTATAATAATTTCTAATCTTTTTATTTGCTTCCACTTTTTTCCTTATTAAAAATATTTATTATTATTTAAGCCAATTTTACTTGATAATATTAAATATTAAACATGTGTCTTATTTTCACAGAACTTGAATATAAATTACAATTAATCATTAAAATTTTAAAAACATGACAAAATAAAACAAATATATTTTCAAATATATAAAATAGTTTTATTAATGTATGAGACAAGTTTTATTTTGAATTTTGTAAATCCAATTTAAAATCAAAAATAAATATGTATTTTAATTTTGAGTAATCAAAATCAAAAATTCAATCAAGCTAAAAATAAATTTTTTAAATTACAATAAAAATTTATATACAATTTAAATGAAAATATTTTTAAAAATGTATTTGAAAATTTCACAAGTCAAAATCAAAAAACATTTGAAATGATTATAATGCTAAAAGTAAAATTAAAAAATAATAATAACATGTAATGTAAAGTCGAAACAACAATACTAGTACTGTTAACCAAAACTTTTATTTCATGATTAAAAATTAAATTAAAGACGCTTTAATTTTCAAATTTTTTACTTTCATTTATATTTGCAATAAGAATATTTTTTAATAGTTCATTTATCTTACAAAATCATATTTGTAATAATTATATAATATAATATAAACTGTAAAATATATTAAATAAATTTTTCAATTATCTTATGAAATAATATGTATACGTTTTGGCCTTAATCTGTCGTACTGTTTAATTTATGTAACTCAAATTAATTTTATTATTCTGTTAAATCAAAAGATTTTAATAACAATTTTTTAGATTTTTATTAAACAATATAATTTATGGTATTTATGAACTAAAAGTATATTAATTTTAAAAAGTTAATTAATTATAAAATTTACTTTTAATAAAATTTTTTATTAAAAAAAATAAAAAGTAATAATTCTTTGCATTTATATGAAATTAAATTGGCATCTAAAATCAATTATTGAAAAATAATCACTAAACATAAGTTAATTTTTTCGTGATATTATATAGTTGTAGTTTGCAGTTATCAATCGCTACGCAGGAGCTGGTGGTCAAACAAGGTATCGATTGCTGCGGGGATGTGACACGTATTCACTCACATGATACGGAAATCTGCCTTAGAGTCGAATCGATAATATGCGTTACGAAACAATCTGATACGGATTACGAAAGACTTCACTTAACTCCCGATATACATTCTTTAATTAAGATAATGAGAACCCTTGAATATAGAGAAACCAAATGAAAGAAATGTTATCAATGAATAATAAAATTTGTTAAGCGATGTAAAACGAATTACAAACAAATAAATACGAATTTAAGTGATATGTGTTTTTGAATCAATGCATTGTTTAAACGAGTATAGATTAAAATTCGAACTAAATAAATATTATTCGATCAATATTTAAGCGAAACAAATTAAAACTGAATTAAATAAATTGCATAATTAAAATAATTCACACGTGTTTTGTGTTACTACTGTTTTATTTTGTCTACTCTCACTTAGTGAGTGTCGCATACAGTAAAGTTTTTATAAACTTTTAGTAACTGAAGGTTACGTAATAAAATGATTAAATTTTATTTTTTGGGAGTAAGCGTTATTTGACTAAACCGCGTGCTTCACTACCCCTCCTTGATTTTGAACTCAATTCGGTTTTACTGAATCATTCAACAATCAAAATATAAGACAAAATTACAAAAAATCAAATATTAATATTTAAATTAAATAAATAATGTAATGTAATTGTTAACTAAAAACTAGAATTAGTTAACAATTTGTTTGTTTCGTTTTATTTACTTATCCCTTTTACCGCGTTTCGACTTTTGTAATCCGCGAATAAAGGCTTCATAACTCATAGTGAAGTGACATAAGTTCACCTACTCTACAATGCTGTTAATTTATGAAGAAATATCTATAAACCATGGCATCAAATAGAAATAAAACCGATTAAACTGAGGTATATTCCGTTATCTCGGAGTGGCATACTCCGTTAATTTATTAAGAAATATCTGTATATAGTGGGAAAAATTATAAAAAAAACAAATTATCTACTGCATATTCCGTTATATTGTTGAATATTCCGTTTTTTCTGAGTGGCATATACGGTTAAAATTAAATTTTTACAACGATTAATTTAAAATGAAATAAATAAGAAAGAATAATTCAACATTTTAGTGTGGCATATTCAGATTTATATAAATAACTATATTACTTAGAAAATAACGAAAATTTTAAATATAAATTTCAATGTTAGAAAACATAAAGTTAATAAAAGGAGCGAGCAATAGAAGAGACAAACGACCACAAATATCGTAACTTAAAACTATCTTAATATAAAATTGCGGAATATTCTTGATAATAAAGTTTTTACTGTTATTGATTTAAAATAAAAAGAATAATAATGTAATATTCCGAATTTCTGTTTGGAATATACCGATATAAATAATCAATCCTATTATATACTAAACATTAAATAATAATGATTTAATATAAATTAACAAAACATAACGAAAATAATGGGAGCGAGCGCTGGAAAAGAGAATGTGACCAAAAACTATCTTAACTTAAAAAAATGAAGTCAGAAATTATGAGCGCTTCGATCTTGTTTAAAATATAAAATTGAAAAATTCTTTATAAACAGCAAGTAAATATAATTATTCTGTTTTAAGTTAACATTTAAATAAGCATTTAAATTACTTGGATGACAGACATAATTGAAGACATTTTGTATAAAAGCTTCTGAAGTCATTTAGTTCTTTATATTTTTTAAGAGTATTATTATCAAAAAAGACTCCTATCTTCAAAATTTTATTTTTCAAAAAAGAATCCTATATTCAAAAATTCCTTTATTACCATAAAGAACAAAAAAGACTCCTATTTTCAAAAAAATAATAAAAATAGAGTGGCTTCTACTGAAAATTGCTAATAATATAAATAAATAACGAAATATAATGGTATCTGCCGAAAATGTCTTATAGCATCTAAAAAATGGTATCTACTGAATATATCTACTGAATATATTTAATAATCTCGAATTATAAAGAAATAAAGTAGCATCTAACTCAAATATTTAATAACATCGAATAATAACAAATTAGAGTGGCATCTGCCGTATATATTTAAAAATATCGAATTATAACGAATTATAGTGGAATCTACTGCTAATATCTAATAATTGCGAATAATAACAAAATAGCTTTGCATCTGCCGCAAATATCTAATGATGCCAACAAATAACCAAATAGAATGGCTTCATCTGTTAATAACTTTTAATATCGAATAATAACGAAATAGTGTCGCATCTGCCGCAAATATCTTAATGTCGAAAAATAACGAAATAGAATGGTATCTTCTGCTAATATCTAATAATTTCGACAAAAAACGAAATAGATTGGCATCAGCCTTTTATATTTAAAAATATCGAATTATTAAGAAAAAAAGAAAAAGAGTGGCAACTGCTTCTTATATTTAATAATATCGAATTATAACGAAATAGATTGGCATCTGCAGCAAATATCTAATAATTTCGAATAATAACAAAATAGCTTGGAATATGGCGAAAATATCTAATATAGTCGACAAATAACCAAATAGAATGGCATCAGCCGTTAATTTCTTATAATATTAAAAAATTACTAAATGTAACGAGCGACTAAAAATTAACTAAAAAAACAAACTGCAAAGTCATATAGTTTGCCCGAATCGATCTTGTTTTTATCTGACATTGCTTAAAAGCAGATATATGGATTTGACAATGTACGTCTGCTTTTTAAAAATTAAATATAATTGTGAAACAATTTAATATACCCTAAATTCGTGCGGATAGTCCGCGGACTATCTGAATAAAAGTCTTAAAATAATCGAAAAATACGAGGTGCGGACTATACAGTGGTGTTGAACAATCTGACAAAATTTAAAATCAAAATTATAAATTTCATTTTCAATAGATTATTAAAAGTAATGTTTGTGAACATT
>JAQGAW010002773.1:0-14211 GCA_034698025.1 Phthiracarus crinitus | reverse complement strand
TTTTATTTTGGTTATAATAAAAAACAAGGAATCGATAGTTGTAATGTTCGATGGGAGCAGCTAAATAGGACAGTACCGAAAAATCAGTTTGAAAAGTGTTAAATTTCGGTCGGTTATTGGTTAGAATTATCGAACAATTTCGGTTAAAGTTTTGACATAAACAATTAAAACTATCGAATATTTTACAATTCTATATATTTAGGAATAAATCTTAGTATTATTGCAAATAAAACTTGATTATAACGTATAAATTAATTTTTTTTAATTTTCAAAAAATTTTAATAAATATTTTAGGGTCAAAAATAATTTTGTTTCTTTTAATTAGTTTATTTTATAAGTTTTCAATAATTTATTTTTAACTTTTTTAATAAAATTATTGCAGTAAATTATATAACTAGTTAATAAAATTTGAAATTTATTTGTTAAAACAAATGTTTTAGTCTTAATTTATGAAATTCGATTCAAATGTTAAATTTCGGTTTTTTCGGTTAAAAAAATTTGTTTTTAAAATTAAATAATTTAACACAAATAAAGTTTATAACTAGTTTAACCGAAATTTAAAACTTTTTCGATCAAAACCGATTTTTCACAGCCTTAATTCTAACGTTATGTTATGTTATGTATTAAAACATCTATTTTTAATAACATTAAACTAGAGTTGTTTTATTTTAATTTTTAATTTTTAATTTTTCTTTTCTTTTGTTTTACTTTTACTTTCAAAAGTAAAATCAACACTACATTAAACATCAAAAAATACGTCAACTGTTTGTTTCATTGTTGTTTATCTCTTAGTTTATGCAAAACAGAAAAACAATAATTAAATATTTCTTATAAGACTTAAAAAATCTTAAAGTCTTATTATTTGATTATTAAACTCTAAACCGAATAAACGTCTATTTATATCAAAAATTATAAAAAATTAATAAACACTAGAATTATTAAATCCGTATTATTTGCTTATATTTAATTGATTTGATTACACTCTTTTAATAGATTATTAAAGTTTACATTCAAGTAAATCTTTTAATTTTATTTTAATTTAATTAAACTTTAAAAATAAATAAATAAATGCAATTAAATTGAATAATAATGAATTAAATATTAATTTTATTGTTTTGACATAATATATTGAATGTATAGCGCAATCGATAACAATATGATGACAAAAGACTATATAATATTAATAATAATAATAATTCTATACATTAGTTATTATTTGAACTAAAAACTTATAAACTCAATTCAATTCGGATTTCTGACCACAAAAAGATCAATAGTAACATTGCAACGCGATATTATTTCGTCCACTTCATCAGGACTTTTACCACGAAGTATTGTATTACCGATTCTGACCAATGAATCGCCTTCGTGTACACCGAAATACTGAGCCACACTTCCAGGGGTTACCTAACGTTATACCAAAACGTGTTCATTAATGTTACTTAAAATATATTATTTTAAAATACAAGAATGCGAGCATTCATGAAATATTTGTTTGAACAATAAAATGTTATTTCGTTAATCAATCAACTATTCAACTATTTTTCTTTGACAGCATTCCAATGTAACATAAACGACACATTCGTTTCTTAAAATAGAATTTAACCAAAACAACTATTTTTGCATTTCTTTCTGTCCTCACATACTGTACTGTACTATATATAAGTTAAATGTTTTGCACTTTTTTAAGGCAATAATAAGGCGTGAAAATTATATAAAATTCATTTAAAGCCATATATGATTCAAAACTTTATTTTATTAATATTATGATAAAAATCTTTACGATTTATGTAAGCAATCATTAAAAACTAAAAATTACTTTAAAATAAAGTGTTAATTTTTTAATTATTTGATAGAAAAGAGTTATTTAAAGAGTTATGATTAACTTATGATTAGTTTTAATTAATTCAATGAATACTTACTTTATGTATAATAAATGGTTGTGTTTGATTGACACCTCCAGTTAAATGAAAACCCCATGGTTGGGCACTGTTCTGTCTCCTTAATGTGATTAAAGTTGGGCCTTGATATGGAGGCATCTCTAAGCTTAACCGTTACTGTATTCTCTCTTTCACTTCTAATGAAACGTTTATTTATGGCACACAAAAGTGTGAAACTTTTCTCTTCACATATGTTCACACAGCGCACGCTACCAATAATAGATAACAACTATTGTTGTTTTTAACATCAAATTTGTTTATTTATTATTCAATTAATTTCTGATTTTAAATAAAAATATCAGTTTTTGAAGGTTTAGACAGTTTTCAGTTTTGGTTTTGAGGCACAAATTAAACATAAAACTTGATTCATATTTGATACTACTTTTTACGCTTAAACTTATGTTTACTATATTTTAATAAATTTCTATGAAAAAACATTATTATTACTTATTATTAATCAAAATTGATTTTATTCTCCTTTATAATGAGGTTGTCTTTTCTCTTTAAAAGAAGCCAATCCTTCCAATCTGTCTTTAGTTCCAACAGTTAATGTATGACATGCCGCTTCAATGGCCAAACCCGTATTGATATCAACTTCAGAACCTTTATTAATCGCTAATTTTGCAACTCTAAGAGCAACGGGACCATTATGTATCATTTCTTCAGCCAATTTAACAGCTCTTTGATAGGCTGCATCACCGGTTTCATTCTGTTCCACAGAATAGTTAACAATTCCCATTTGACACGCTTGATGTCCATCTATTACTCGTCCCGTAAATATTAATTCTTTTGCAATCGGAACCGGAATCAGTCGAGAAAGTCTTTGTGTTCCGCCTAAATATTTAATTAATTAATTAATCGGAAATTTAGTTAAACATTGTTCGTGACAGAGTGACAGACTGACAGACCTGCACCGGGAATGACAGCTAATTTGGTTTCCACTAAACCCATTTTAGCATTAGAAGCGGCCACTCGAAGATCGGCGGCCAAAGCATACTCAAGACCGCCACCAATGGCTGCGCCATCGATCGCAGCGATGGTCGGATAAGGAAAGTCGTGAATAGCGTTTCCAATTGCTCTCAATCGGGCAACAAATGGCGGAATTTCTTTTTCATGCATTGTTAATCTTTCTTTAAGATCAGCGCCGGCACAGAAGATTCCCGGAACAACAGATCTAATGATAAGACATCGTAATTCTTGGTCTTTTCCCAATTGATATAGACTTTCATTCAATTTTCTTGCCATACTTAAGCTCAAAGAATTCGCAAATTTTGGCCGATTTAGTGATAAAACCTTAAAAATGGATAAATCAGTACAACAATGGCAACAATGACAACAATATCATACAACAATTCCATTTCGTTCACCACTTAATCTGGACATAAACACTTCATCATCTCTTTGTGATGTATGCGATGAACCAATAACTCCACGATTAATAATATTCCATAAATTATTAGTGATTTTGGAATTATTAGCAGAATGTGTTATAACCGATGATGACATCACTAATGATATCGTACCACGAATTAATGTATTCATTACAACTCAATCTATATTTCCAAATCAAATATAAATTATAATTAATTAATAATTCAATAGTTGTTTACGTTTATTATTATTATTTTGATTAGAATTATAGTTCCAATCAAACAAAACACAACTTTTATTAATAAAAATGAATATACAGTTCAATAATGAATAATACAATAAAAGTTACGGTAACGCACTCTAACGACTCTTTTATACATTAAATTAAATTCAAACACTAATTAATGTTGAATTTTATTTAATTTTATATTAATTTTTTTAAATAAATGTTAATCCAATAAAACACAAATATTTTAAATAATAGAAACAAAATAATAATAGTTTTAATTTAATAAATAGACAGCATTAGTATCGTTGTTATCTTTAAGGATTGTAATGCTTTTCTCGGGAATTAAATATGGAACAACCCGTGACAAACCGACAAAACAAAGATTTTAACCGAACCGACCCGAAGATCGTTAACCTTAAAACCCAATAAATAGATATAAAAATATCATAATATTATTTATATAATTCTATCCAATTTAACCTTTTATTTAAGAATAAATTGTTGAAATTATGCATAATATTTTTTGATGATAAATTTTATGAAAAAAAATCCATTTTTTGTCAATATTTGTCAATAAAACTTGTTTGCCGGGTTATCTGTTTACTGTCGGGTTCGTGTAATATGAACCGAAACGAATAACTAAAAAATCAAACCGAACCGTCTGAATAAGGAATCCAACCCGATAAACCGACCCGTTAACAGCTTTAAAGGATAGTAATTTTGTGGAAAATAATGTAATTTTTTAGCTGACTTTCTTGAAAAGATGTCCAGCTTATGATTTTGACACTGTGTGTCTGTGTGTCCGCAGTCTTTATATTTATTAATGGATTATATCTGTTCTTTATATTAATTAAGGGATTTGATATCTTTCGAGCTATTGAATTAATTACTACCGAAATAAAAAGTTAGAAAGTCAGCTCTCTGTGAATGTGTCGTCAATTGTTTTATCATATAATATGTTATCATTTATTAAAAGTAGTTTTATTTTCTCTATTTTTTCCGGTTTTGACAGTTTAGTGGAATAATACCGGAAATGCACATATTTTCATTAAAGTTCCCGTTTTAACAAAATTCTTCTATAAGTATTGAAAGTCGATATAAAATTATTTGATTTATTTTAAGATAATCGACAACTATTTACAATAAATCTAATCTAAAACTCAATTAAACAGGAATTTGTGATTCGTTTAATCAAATGAGCGAAAACTCAAACATTTCTTCATATAATGATTGGATAGACATGTCTCGTGATATTAGATTTAACTAATTGTTGTCAAAATGAGTTGATTAACACGTGATTGCATTAATCACGTGTTTTATTCATTAATAATTGCTTTGTTTTGATATAATGTTCAAAATTATTCACATCTTCTTTGATTAAATTTTCTAAATTTCTTTTATAAATAATATTATTTTTGATGGCAAGTCTCCAATCATTTCCATATTTGACGTCATGAAGAATTGGTAAATAAGATTTAATTGGATAATAATTCCCATTCATAGATCGATGTGTTTGATATGGTAAACGATATGATGGTATTCCTTCCATACATGCTTTTATATATGGATATGGTTTTGATTGATCATCAATAATACCACCGATTATATAGATATGATTGGAATCAAACTTCTGAATTGTTTTCGTTGCATGTGGTGTCAAATAAACCAAATTATTTCGATCAATAAATGATAAATTCGTATATGATTTTGAATGAATTTGAAGAAATTTATATTTTCTTTCTTCTTTTAATTTTATAAATAATTGTTTAAATAATTTTGAATTTATATTACAATTTGTTAAATGAATATCAAATGATTCAATAGTTTTATATCTGTTATACGAATAAATGGAAACAATTTGTTTAATTAATTGTTGACACGAATAATAATCCATATATTGTTCAAAATCCAAATCAATGATAAACTTTTGTCCAAATAATATACCATTTCTTAATCGATTATCGAATAGTTTTCTAACATTTCTTTGAGTTATTTTTGTAAATAAACTATTTTTATATAAACCATAACATAATAAACCATTTGAATCAAAGATACCACGTGTTCGCCAATTATCTCTTATTTCTTCAGAAATCAAACGTATTTTTTCATTAAATTTATTTTTGGTTTTATTTTCAAATATTTCATTATTTTTAAAATATTCAAGTAATTTAATTCTTTGTTTTGAATGATTACAAACCAATAAATCAGACATTTGTTCAATTGTTATGGTTTTTGGCACTAAAAGTGTTTTATATTTTTCGTTTTCATATTCGCGTAAAATTAAATCAATTTTATTTTTTAATTGATTATTAATTGCTAAACATTTATATTTTGATGAATTTGATGCAACATTTAAATCGATTAAATCTGAATCTATTAATATATAAATATATAAATATTTATTCATTTTAAAATAAGTTAATATAATAAATAAGCTCTAAGTTAGTGTTTACTGGACACTGATCGCAACGCTTACGATATATTATGTTTAAATTTACCGAAATTTTTGAATGAACTCAAACATGAATTAAATGTTGAATTTTTATTTCGAAATAATAAATGATTGAGTTTTAAACAAAACATATTAACAAATGATTTAATTTTTGTAAACAAAACTTAATTGATTTGTACGCATGCGTACTATTAATGTTTTGATTCACACATAAAATGTTTTCGCATTTAATAATAGTTAATGACATCATATTTATTATTAGTTTTATATCATTTGGTTTATATATATCTCATAAAATTAATGAAAAACAATTAAATAAGTTTTATATATTTATTTTAAATGATAAACAAAATAATATTATTAAACGTAAATGTAATGAAAAGATTATTTTAAATCATTTTGAAACTGTAATATTAATATCAAAAAGTGTGAATAAATTGATTGATTTTCTCTATGAATGGTATAATGGATTAATCAATAGTCAATCAAATAATAAACAATTAAATGCTATTATTAAGTCATAAACCATTAGACCACATGTTTGACATAGAGATGTTTATAACATTGTTCATCACGAATCTCTAGTTTGACATCAAAGTCATAGACATATGTATACGTATGTGTTATTTGTGGGATGGCTTTAACTCGAGCTTTAATAGTGAGACAACATATGAACATAACATTCATAAATTACATCATTTAAATCATTGTGTCGAAAGGGTGGTCAGATGTGGGTATTCCCCTCCCAAAAGTTATAAAACTTTAAATTGTTTTTCGTGTGGGCCTGGTTTAGGTTTTTGTGCCAAAATATTGTCCGATGAGTTTGACCCCTCCTTGAATTTTGAAAAAAGGCGAAACGACACCCCTCTGGACCATCAGATGTTAGGAAACCCTGTCTAGCACTTAATACAACAATAAAATGTTATACGAGTTAGTGAGTCAAAAGTTAAAGAAATATCTTAACTCGACCTTAACTCGCAAAATTATTTTAACTTTAACCTTAACCGGTTAATAATATTCTTAACTTTAACTTTGACCGGTTAAACAAATTTTGACCCGAGTTAACTCACCTTTTTGACTCGATATTATAAATTTAATTAAAATAACAAATATGAGTAAAATAATACAAATTAAAAAATTAAATTCTAATTAAATTTTTATAATAAAAATTTTTAAAGTGAAAAATAATTATATTTACATTTTTTATTAACTCTAAAACTAAAATAATTTTTCTAATTACCCGATTTCTTAATAAAATTCATGAAAAACTATATAAAAAAATTATATAGAGTTAACCTGTTAACTCGGGTTAAGCTTAAAATTAACCGTTAAGAAACTCTAACTCTTAACTTTAACTCGTCCAAATTTCTTAACTTTTAACCTTGACTTTAACTGGTTAACCGGTCAAGTCAAAAGTTAACGGTTAAAATGTGCATATTTAGTTTGGTTTAATTATTTACTATTCATTTCAATAACTAGTTTTTAAATTTAAATAATTAAATTTTTTTTATTTTATTCATAAAAATTCCTTTATTTTTTAAAATATTCTTAGTTAATTTAAAAAGCAATTCACAGAAGAATTAGCTTTGAAACTTTGGATAATTCTATTTCAAATAATATTTTATATATTATTATTACTATAATACTTGTCAAAAATAGATAATAAATGTATTTAAAATTTTCAAGACTCGAAACCTCTCCTAAATTAATGTAAAGTAACAGTACATAAAATTTTCACAATTTTTCCGGAGTCCCTCAAACCAAAATTTACGATTATTCCGCTTACAGTACCATAACGATTACCATTTCCTTTCAAAATATCATCAAATAACACGTTAAGAGATTTAAGTAATATATACTAGTATTAAAATTTTTATTTGCAAAAAAAGATTATTAATTAAATTATAAATTAAGTTTTATAAAAAGTGTTTTAGCGTTTAGTTTGTATGTCCCGATTGTTCCAAAGAGAAACAGCGAATAAAATCATAATTAAAAGAATGAAATAAGTGACGAGTTGTCCGAGAATGACAGCGATTTGCGATTCATAATGCGATACCTCTTCTAATACATCCACATTTATCGCTGATATAATTTTATTGTTATCCCAACAACTATTCCACAAAATCAATGAATAATTTATTGAATACAATAAAAGTTATACATTTTATTAATTAATATTCACCTATAAATAGCGCGATCATTCATAACAACTCTACGAATGTGTAAATTATTCATAAAATCAATTTTAACCCTTCCTTTGGTATTCACGTGAACTTTTAACGGATTTATGATATGAGATTTTTTAGTATCAGTACTTGAATTCAACCATCGATAATAATTATTACTCTGTTTTGATCTATACTTAGCGCAGATAATCTTTATTAAGCTTTTATTAACATTTAAAAAGATAGTTAAAATTCAACATTACTCTAAACAGCTAAGAATAGTATAATTTCCAACTGTCGCTGAAATTGTTTTTCGTTTCGCTGATGTGAAATCATTTAATATTTCTTTGAAATGTTTGAGAAATTTTTTATTTTTTAAAATGTTTCTAACTTTAGCGCCAGTTTTCATTAGGGATCCAACACTCGCATCACACTCGCCCTTACTATCGTTACTATAACAGTATGATATTTCTAATTCGGATTTCCTATCCTTTATTTCTTTCATCTGTGAGATAAGTGGTGGCAAATGATAAGACACACACGGAATACCAGTTGATTTAGCAAAATATTGGTCGAATAATGTAATACTGATATTAGTGCTGTTAATCATTACCGGAATATTAGCGTGCAATTTCTATTTAAAAGAACACAATTAATATATCATAATTGAATGAGAATCTTATGAAAGTCTATAATTGATTGCCTTAATCTTGCAAATTCCATATCTTTTCCTTAAACCCGTTCCATTACATCGATTACATTCACTCCATTCCGTCCAATCGCTATAAACAATCAGATTATTATTCTGTAAAGTTTTGTTTTCGATATTTTTCTTATTTCCGTTTTTAATGAAATTAATTTTCAAGTCAGTGATCACTTGAATGTCGTGCACTGCGTATATCTTGTAGTCGTGTATACAGAAATAAGTTCCACTTTCATCCGATAAAATATTATCGATTTCTAGACTAAAATCTTTGTTAACCCTGAATCTGCTAAATATTATTTTGTATTTAATTGGCATTAAATTCAATTTATGGTGTGGTCTAACTTTCCATAGATTTTTCGCTAATATTTTCGTGTCATTTATACTGCAAAAAATCAGTTAATTTGAAATATTATTTAAAATCTAATTAATATATTTCAACCATAAATTATTGCAACTCAGTCTTAGAAATGTTCCAACAGTTACAACACGTGCTTCAGATATTACATTGATTTCTTGATTTTCATTACATTCGACCTGATTTTGAGTTTCATTTGAATCGCTAATTAATAAAATAATTTATTTATATCATTGAAATGTTAGTCTGGTTATCCTTTAACATAAACTTACAGAAACGATAGTCTACTTAATGGTATTAATAATATTAAAACGTAAATTTGTTGAATTTCAATCATAACAGCATAGAAAATCTGTCCAATTAATGAAAATAATCGAGTTTTACACCTTTTTATTAAAATAATAATTTTAAAATTAAACTATTAAACGAAATATTCTCAATAAATTATGGGATCACGCGCTCAGAATCCTATTTCCATTATAATTACAAATTATTATTGGCTATTAAAATCTCGCATAAATCAATTTGTTAACTAATTATGGTCAGCGCGTGGATCACCCTTTAAATGTGCTTAAATATTTATCTTAATTAGAATTTACTCAAATTTATATTAATCCATAGGTTTATAAAACTATAATAAATTTTTTACAACAATGATGTGCGTACCAAAACCGAGTTTACGACGCCTTTAACATTTTAGTACTAATGTTTTATACGTATTAGTTCTAAAATATTATAAAGGCGTCATAAAGTCCGTGTCGGTCCGAACGATATTGATTTACAAGTATACAAAGCAGAGATGATGAACGTGCGATGTTTTACGTTAGTTATAGCAATAATTTATTAAAAATTTTCTGAGAGCATAGCAATTGCGTAAAATACCGCAATTCCATCATTTCTGATACAAAGCTATAAATTAATTTCAATCATTTTTATTGAAACCAATCAAATTGATAATTATGGTGAATTGCAAATTAACGGCAATTATGGGCACACAATAATTATTTACATTATTAATCAATTAGTCTTTCTATTAGTGTACATTAATTGCTCGTGTGTTGCCGTTTATATGATTGCCGTTAATTTGCAATTCAAGATTTAAAGATAATATTCTTAATTAAATATTTTTGTTTTCACGTTTTCCAGTAAATAAGATATATTCTGTACAGTATTTACCGTAAACTGAGTTAATTAAATATGGTAATACTACTAACATGTAAAATAAGCATAATATGTAATGATATGTACAGTTATTGTATAAGCGTATGATCCGTTGATCTAATGTTTTATTGATGTTATTACGGCAATGATTAGGACGAACGGCGATATAATGAATACTTTCCCTGATTCAGTTCAGCCAACGATATCTTCGACTTAATCGTTTCGTTTGGTTTGCGAACCCAAATCTCTGCGTTTCCGATCTGAACAAGAATAGCGCTATACTTCAAATCAGCGCATTCTATCATAACATTCTGTCCCCTATGGAACCACTTTTTATCGTAAAATAACTTTCCATCTTCGATACGAGCGTCGCATACGGCAGACATTGGTTCAAACTCGAGTCCTAACCCTAAAGCGAACACTTTCTTGACACCAGTCGCAGACGGTTTCGCGTTTACCGCTCGGCTTATTATCTTGAGGTCTTCGTTGATGTCGTTGTCGTCGAGCAGAAGATTGAGCTGTGCTGGCGATGCTCTCCTCCTCTTCTCAGGAATAGGCAACGGTTCGTTCGGTCGTCGTCTCAGCTTTCGAGTGATTATCGCTTTCGGTTCAGTGGAGTCGTTGGCCAACTCGAGACTCACGCGTTCCGTTTCGATCATCTTCTTCTTGTCCTCCAATTCGGTAATCAAATTCTCCTTCAATTCAATCTTTCTCTCTTCGAACTCACGAACCGATGACTTCTTCTCATTGATGTACTCTCGTTCGATGCGTTCGGTCTCCAAAGCGAGAAACACTTCGGACCACAATATCCTCTCCTGATATGCGTCATCCAAAAACTTAATCCGAATCACGTAATCTGGATGTACATTGTTGTCCAATTGACACAACTGGTCCTTAAGTATAGCCAACTTTTGGCGATACATCTGTTCCTTAATCTCGATGTACTCGTTGTCGTCATACTTCAACATATCTGTTTCAGACGCGTCTTCAGTGTCTTCGTCCGAATCGCGTAATGGTAGTGATTGTGACAGAGATTGTGACACATCGTTGTTGTCATTGTAGTTGTAGTTATAGTTGTAGTCATTGTAATCGACGCTTAAGTCGTCGTCCAATTCTAATTCACTCATGTTATCAATGTTTATGATCATTCAATACACTAAATTTAAAAATTGAAAAAAGTAACACATAAAATGAAAAGCTAGCGCTCACTCCTTAACGCGCTCGAGAGTGAAAACCGAGCGTTTTAAATAGAATACCGAGCAGTAAATAAATAAAATAGAATCCATAAACAACGTGTTCAACAAAACTAAAATAGCTTCGGTTTATGGATTATCGTAACCAAATAGAACCGCTAAATTGCTTTAACTATGATTATTAACTTTAATCACTAATAATTTTTTTGTATGTATTGGAAAACCAATTAAAAACTATATAACAAAATTATACGGTTTAGTTTCAATTTATTTATACCGTAATTATAAATTACGCGTTTCGATGATATTTTGATGATTAATTTTGGATAAATATTTAATTTCCTTCATTTTAAAGTCAAAAGAATTTAGAAATTTTCGGAGAAACAAATAAAATTAATTAACAGTTTTAACCTCAGTTTCGGATTTTCAATAAATTTAATTTTCAAAAATATTCAGTTTAAACGCCTTAAATGATAATTCAGTAAATCAATAAATTCGAAAAAAATATTGCGTTATGTTTGAGCTTTAATTACTAAAATAAGTGAACAATAATATTCATTTTTGTTTAATATCTAACATGAACTGCGGAACATCACAACCAGATCTGCGCATTAGACTAGCGATTGATCGCAGTTTAGGCAAATCATTGTGAGTAAAATAAGTGACAGCCTGTCCACGACGACCAGCTCTACCAGTTCTGCCGATTCGGTGAATATATGACACAGAAGATTGAGGAAAGTCATAGTTGATGACTAAGTTAACGCCTTTGAAATCGATTCCTCGTCCCAACAGTTCGGTGCATATAAGAAACCATACTTTGCAATCGCGAAACGCGCGCACGATATTATCTCTTTGCAGTTGTGTTCGTTCCGAATGAATCACATCCACATTTATGCCATCAAATATTAATTCTTTGAATAGGTTTTTCGCTTTTTCAATAGTGTCCACGAATATCAATACCGGAGCCTGACATCCATTCGCAATCAATTCTCTTAACGCAATCGTTTTACCCTTAAACCAAAAAAGTATTAACGTTGTTATCATTTATATTATTTAGAAACAAAATTGAATTACCAGTTCGTCGCCAACAAAAACAAGTTTTTGATCGACACTTTGTATCACTTTATTCTTACCGCCGACAATGACGGTTACAATATTGTCTAAATTGATTTGCGCCCACTTTTCGAGTTCCGCGTCGTAAGTGGCGCTAAACATGGCGTGTCGTAATTTTGGTGATTCACCGCACGCTTTAAATATAACAGATAACTGGTCACGAAAACCGAGTTCAAACAGTTTGTCGCACTCGTCGATAACAAGCCATTGGACATTACGTATATTAATAGCGATGGGCTCTTGTTTTAGAAGATATACCAATCTGTTGGGTGTCGTGACCAGTATATCAAATTTAAGAAACGAGTTTTGTCCGAATTTCTTTGTGGCTTGAGTCACATTTTTGATGAAATGAACCCTTAGTTGAGTGCCGGTCGACATCCATAGACACTCTCTGTGGATCTGTTTGGCCAACTCTCGAGTGGGCGCTAAAATAACGGCACGAAAGCCCAAGTTTTGCGGTGTCTTCAGCTCATGAAAGATTGGCAGAAGAAATGCGAGTGTCTTTCCAGAACCGGTTGGCGCGCAAGCGATTATCTCACGCCTGTTCATCATTAGCGGAATCGCTTGCATTTGAATCGGTGTCGGCTTTCGGTAACCACTTGTGTCCATATTTTTCATGATAATGTGGCTTATGTTTAACTGATCAAACGTTTCGATTGGTTCCGGAATATCAGTTCCCATCACTTGAATTCGGTTCACATTTCGAATGTGAGCCACAGATTCGTTATGAATTGAAGCAAGTTTTTCACGAGTTTTTAACTTTTTTTGTCGCTTTTTGTCCGATTTATTATTATCGTCAGCCGATGTGTTCGAAAGTTCATTATTAGATAATTGTCGCTTTAGTTGTCGGTCATTACCGATGCTTTCATTATCGATAATATCTTCATTATTAGTAATTGTTTCGGTATTTGTTTTAAACTTTATCGCGTCGTTCGCGAATTTCTTATAATTAAATTTCGTTCCTATGGATAACTTGCGAAACAAATCGTTTGCATTCATTTTATACTTTATTGGCTATTATTTCATTATAATTAGTTTTATATCACTAATTTACAAAACATTAGTTTCAAACACAAACACACAAAACACGTGCGTAAATACATCATGATTGAGAGCAGCTTCACACGAGTGAGCCAGCCTTTGCACGCTATTGTAGCGCCAGTCGGTGTTTATAGTATAAACTATGATTATGTGATGTTCACGTCGTATAGCTATCAATGAGGGGTTATAACATGTTACATATGGCCAATGTTATGCAGTTTATGCCAAAATAATGAGTAGCTTAGAAACGAATTACAAAACGTCACAAACTCTAAATGTTGGCTTTGAACCAGTGTTGCAGGAGGCTTGTATTAAATGGCGGACAAAATACACTACTAATGTTAGGGATTGCCATGGAAACAAAACAAATGACGCAACTCATCCGTAGGCTTTATAATAAGTTTGAACTAGAGATGGGAATTTTTAGCCTCTTAGCCTGAAGAGGCTCAGGCTAAAAGTCGGGCTAAGGCTTTGAATTTTATAAC
>JAQGAW010002772.1:0-14213 GCA_034698025.1 Phthiracarus crinitus | reverse complement strand
TAGGACCTTATAACTTATTTTTAATTGAAATTATTACATTTTAAAACATTCGATAATTAACGATTTTCAATGCCTTAGTAATATCCAATAGATATTGGAAAATCTGAATCAAATTGACATATAGTTTGACCTTAAAAAAGTGAGTATAATCACCAATTAATAAATTAATAAGAACTTCTTTTTCATTAATCACTAATGACATTATAGTTCTCTCTATTAGAAGATACATGCATATAAAAATAAAAAGTGGGTTAAATAGATAACTTCTCTTGCAAACTATGTGCGTTAATATTACATATGGTTTGATAGATAGTTCTATTTTATAAAAATGATTTCCTGCCGATTTTATTTGAACATTAAATGGTAAAAGCGCTAAAATACTAAAGTTGAATGCATCCATTTTAAAAGTTATTTTATTTTTGCAAACATTGTTTAGGATATTGTTTTTGCACTTATGTTTTATATACAAGTTTTTGAGCAAAAGAATTAAAATTAGAAGTTAAATATTTATTCTATATTTCATTTAAACACATTCATATATAGGAAGTTTTTTTTAACATTTTTAAATAGTAATATTCTTGAAAAATTTTTATATTGTAGAAATATTGAAATAACTTAATTTCACTTTATTTAATCAAACAATAATTTTGAACATTCAAAAGTGTCTGAATTGCTGAGATTATTTGGACTTTAAAATAAATTTAGAATAATATTATGAAAAAATATAAGTTAATTTTGTAATATTAGAATAAAAATAAATTCAAAATATTCTTTCATTAATATATGTTAAAAATTATTTAAATTTTATAAATACATAAAAATATATATCTAGTAAAAGAAAAGGAAAAAAATAATAGCTTGAAAAAAATTAAAATGCAAAGAATAGAAATAGTTATCAATCAAATAATTATTTTATTTTAAATAAACTAAATTATGAAATAATTATAAATGTATAATCAATAGTACAAAATTAAATTCAGTGATATTTTAAAACAAAAATAAATTAAAACAACTACGAAATGTTCATATAGCACATAGTAAATTAAGATTTAGCTGCGAAATCAATAGCGAGTTTCAAAAAATACATAAAATATAAAAATAATAATTAGACTTGTACTTTGCTTTAGTAAAATTAACTTTTTAGCTAATTTTTTTAGTGAAGTATGGCATATGGATTTGACTATGTCTGTCTGTCTATCCGTTATCGTGTTTGTAGTCTTTATATTAATTATATTAATAAATATATTTTATGTGTTTATATTTATAATGTTGTTTGATATCTTGCGAATCATAAGACTAAAAAACTGATTTGTTTCTAAAGAATGAATAAAACCATAAAAGTAAGCTTTTAGTAAATATGTATTATTTTTATTATAAAAATGCGTATTTTTCGAATAGTTTTCAAATTAAAATATTATTTAATAAATAAATAGAAAATCATAATAATTACAAACATCTAATGTTTGATTTAATTAACAAATAATTTTGATTTAATAAATTACTGTTAATTAAAGAAAACATATATATATATATATTTCAAGCAACATCAGGTGAATGAATGGCCATTACGTACTCATCATTAAATGGCAATTTTACTAAAACCCCTTTAATTTGTTTTCGAAATAATTGCCGGTTCTTATAATGTTTTATAGGTATGTATTGTATAATTGAAATATAGAGTAATTCATAAAAATGTAAAACAAAATTAAATGCTCGTATTTTTGCGATAACTCCGGAAACTAATCCAAATAAAGTTGAAACAAACAGAAAAAGTAAATTAAAGAAGTTTGAAATGAAGAACTTCGTTATATGTGTTTTAATATCTTCGTAAACCACGATAACATCCATATAATCTCTTGAACACGCATCGCATTCAATACTTTGTTTGAACAAACAGTACGCACTTAAACAAATTGGATGGAAATAAATAAAATGATCGCATGGCTGAACTAATGGTCCAACGCTTCCAAAACATAACCAACAATTTATTAGAATTGGAATGACCTGATTGTTCCCAATCGTCTCATCAATTAAATCTTGTTGTGGCTCATCATTCAATGTAATCGGTGTAACCAGTAATTCGTTTATCACGATATCATTTGGTGGCATTATTTTACGTAATAATGATAAAACTAAATGTATATAAATAATTTAAGTTAAGTTCTACTATTAATGTATGTTATGATTTCGTTTAAAGCCGTTTTCCAATTTCTGATTAAATTGTGACCGAATTAGTTATTGCTATTTGTTGACTCAATATCTCTCAAAACAGTTGAATTAAAAATTGATTTATTGAATAATAAGTTTCTTTAATTCATAGTTTTTAGAAAATAATATGACTATTAAAGACTATTGTTTTAGAAATATATAAGAGAATTTATTAGCAATAACATCATATCGCGAAATTAATATCAATTTTGTAATTTTTTAAAGTTTGTACTTTTATAAAAACTCAGTTCAAGTTTTATCGTCATTAAGCTTTTGAATAATCACTATATATAAATCTCAAAATTTGTCGGATTGAAGTCCGGGTGGGTCGGGTTGGGATCGTGTTGTGCGTATATTGATGACTTTGGGTTTTTATTCTAATTTCAAACCATTTCTTCCCGACGAAGTTTGGTTAAAACTATAGTTAATTAGTATCTTTCATAATTTCATTGATTTTGATTTATCTCTTCTTACATTTTCCTTATTTTTAAATGAAATGCTATCACTAAGGGGTAAAAAATTATTTGATCAAAGAAAGTCAAAGAAGTGTATTAATTCTCAAAGAAATTGTATGTTTTTTAAAAAATTTAACATTTAAACTTTTATTGTTCATTTTATCGTTAAAGTTAACATTTTATAAATAATATTCAGGAAAATAGAATGTACCACTTATTCTAAATTATTAGTATTCTCTTATTAAATATATCAAATTGATAAGAAATTTTTATTATTCCTTTCAATGAATTGACAAAGAATTTTGAAAAAGTTAAATTTTTTAAACGAATTATTATAGAATTTTGTTATTATTCTAAAACAATATTTACTAACTTGCTATCAATTATGCTTTTTCTAAATATATATATAAAAGGTTTGGCTATATATATTATAGACATTATATTATTCATATATTCTGACCTATTATTAATTTTTTAGCTTTGAACTACAACTAATTAAATAGTTATAATATGATTTCGCAATGAATTATCGATTAATAATTAAAGTCCTAAAAAGAAGCTGACGTCAAAAGATTGTAAATCACACGACATTTATTAATTAGGTTTTTATCATTAATTAAAAGTTTTTTTGAATATGCTTTTTAACCTTTAAATGTAACTAACAATTTTAAAATGCGGAATATAAGAGTTGTGAAAAATTACAAAAGAAATAATTGCATTGACCTTAAACAACAGATTCCATCAGAATTAGCAATTAAATCCGCAGGAACTCATTTATACCGAATTGGTTTATCCCTATTTGCTAAGAAAAACCAACGCAGATATAAATTATGCAATCCTTTGTTTATATTCCTAATAACATATACAGTTATTATTAGAAATTTTGTTTCACTATTTTTGAAACAATCAAATGCCACTACATTTATAATGATTGGCGATTTCTCGTATTTTCTTCCATCAAAATCTCACGTCAATTTATCATCGATTATTGGGTTTCACTTTATTATAATTCTACAGATAATCTATTACTATAATTATCAAAATGAATATGAAATTACATACATAAATGTTTTCGATGTGATTTCCGGCTTAGTATCGCCCGAAAGTGTTGGTATTCAAAGCGAAATCGGCTTAAAATCCTTATTAAAATTGACAAAAGTATTATTTATGGTCGAAAAGTTTATTCCTTATATCTGTATTTCGTTAATACCATCACATATTCCTTATTACCTGAACTGTACAATAATTCAGTTAATAATTTTCGCAATTCCTTGGAGTGTAATATTTTTTCTTAGCGTTTACTTCTATTTAAATATACTATTTTATCAATTAGTCTATTTTTATATTGCCTGTTATTATATTAATATATGGCTGACACATATTATTGAAAAACTTAGACTTTATGGGAAAAACAAATACTGTGTTAATCCTAACCAATTTAAATATTTATTGTATTCTATTCACTTATTGTTCAACACTATTAACGTTTATAACAGATATTATATTTCGAAAATATTATTAGCAATTTATCTGATATTTTCTTTATTAATATGCATGTACTTAGCATTGGTTATCTATGGGCAAATGAATATAGTATTGAGACTATTTTATATATACCCGGTATTTGTTATTTCGATTCTTCTATTAATCATACTGAACACCGCATCGTCTATTTATTTTAAAGCTAACGAATCGTATAGATATTTAAATTCAATATCTATTAGAAATAAATTTTCTTATAATCTTCGGTTTATGGTAAATATTAAATGTAAATTTTTAAATGTTTAATAAAGATTTAAATAATTGAATTTTAACCGCCAGACTCTTTCATTTATTGAAAGAATTGGAAAGAAAAATATTGGTTTATATTGTTGGAAATTATTTATTATTAATTACTTCAAATTTTATCAAGTGATTTAAAAAGAAAACTTTATTTATTTATTTATTTATTAGCATACTATTAAATCTTGTTCTTTCTTTGTTCTTTTAGATAATAGCTCTAATAGTTTTGTATTTTATAAAATCATCGAAATATCAAATCGAAATATTAATAAAATAGCTGTTAATATATCAATCAGACATTTTCTCAATGCATTTATAATTCTTTCGTAATAATTAGAGCGTCAAAAAAATAGCAGTTATGGTATATCAAAATAGCGCAACAAAAAACATTAATAAATGGTAAAATAGAACTTAAAATAGCATTTATAATGATGACCTGTTATGACCGCCGATATGAAAAATTATTTACCGGTTTAGTTCCTTTTAATGACGATAATAACCGGAAATGTAAATAATTATCGCTTATTTAATGGCTTAGAAGATACTTTTACTTATTACATAAACATTTAGTGGAATTTTAGTTTATGAATCAACATAACTCTTATTAAAAATAACTACTTTCACAAAAAATTAAAATAGGATATCTTTATATTTTACAATTTTTAAAATCTTTTAAAACATAAAATAAATTAAATTACGAAATGTACGATCACATAAAGGTGAAAATTTTCTTTAAAATATTTTTTTTGGCAATATATTTTGTAACCATTCCTTACATTTAAGTACAACTAATATGATATAGTATACATTAGTATTTCAATATATATTACTGTCGACAAAAAGTAGGGATATATAACCATATCACTGATTAGTTACGTTATGTAACAAACGCTTTTTTTGTTATTAATTGATATACACTATTAAGGCTAAGACGCCGATCACGTCTGACGCATATATGGTTAGCATAAGAAAATAAATCTACCGTTTTTACTGTGATAAAGTAACACAATGCTGTAAAAAACAAACTATTTATGATTAACATAATTTTAAAATAGAAAATTTAATCACTTTTGAAATTTAATTGTCAGTCAAATCAATTTTTCAAAGTTTAATCAAATCAATCAAAAAATTAGATAAATAAATATTTTTTCAAGAATATAATTTATTATGGCTAAGGAAAACAAGATATAATACAAAACAAATTAATTATAAATTAATTAAATGGCGGTTAAAAAATACAACAATCATAAACCAATAAAAATCATAAATGTTATATATTGACAATAAAAGATAAAACACAAGTACGTAATGATTATAAAGCGTTAGAAAATAAAAAATAAAGTACCGTTAAATGAGTATCGAAAGTAAGATTTAAAATAATGACATAAAAATAATAAGAACTAATAATCAATTTTAAAAGTGACTTAAAATCCAACTCAAATTAAAAATCAGTAAACAGACTGTAAACCAAAACAATGGTTGGAACGATAATCAAAGGCACTGTAAAAAACAAAAACGGAAACATTGCGAAAAAAGAAGTAAAAACAAAGTAAAACATTGATCCAGTGGTGACAACAAATACCGACGCAAATATTATTTTCATATTTCTTGCGATGGCATTCAACAAACGTGTTTTACCATCGTTTGTATGAAGATTTCGAAACGTCATATAGCAATGTCCGCATTTCGAACCATTTCTCGAACCATCAACTCTTTGCCGTAAACACTGTTTATGATAACGCTTTTCACACTTACAAAACTGTTTTAGTTGTTCACCCGTTTGTTTACACGCATAGCATTTTGAGGGTTTGTCAACGCTATAATTTCTTTCAATTCTTTTAAATTTTTCGGCAATTCTTTTCATTTTGGAGACAATCCGTACAATAAGTTTAATCCAATTTATGTTTAAAACTAATATGTTTATTCGACCGAAAAATAGTTAGGAAATGAAATATTGATATACGTTTTACAATGCTTTAAATCTATACTTATAATTAAATAATAAACTATTAAACGATAAATTTAGTCATAAAACAATATATCACATATTGTTAATTTATTATACGATGATTATACTATGACTTTTCTAAAAATTATTACATACTAATGAATTTTGATTTATCTATCGATTCTTAATATATCAATCGATATAAAAAATTTACCTCAAAAGGTACTAACAATAATAAAAATATATATAGATTGTTGAAATAATTTTCTTTAAAAAATCGATTTTAAAAATTTAAAATAAAACTAGAAATAATATGAACATACATAATGAGCTCACTTTGTGTTAATTATACTTTCTATTTTAATTCAAAAGTAGTCAAATTTTTTTGTATTAAATATTTTTTGCCATTTTATTTATAGTTTATTTTTGTTTACCAACAATATTTTATTTTGTTTTTTAAGCATAGGAAAAAATTTATATTGTAACCAGTACTTCAGTAAGTATTTAAGATTTTTGATTCAGTTTTCTTTTAGCTTTCGTAGAGTCAACATCACATAAATGGTTTTTAAACGGATACTCAAAAGTATTAGATAAGCGAATATAATTAAGCGGGTGATTGGTTTTAACTCGAAATAGTTTTAATAATGTTATTTTAAACAATATTTCGCCATTTTTATCAAATTTTTATTATTATTTAATAAATAGATTTTAAAGCCATTTTTAACTAACATATACATTTTTAGCCTTTTAAGACTCATTTTTGCCCTATTTTAAGCCCATATTTACTTCTTCTTTATCCATTTTTAACCATTAAAGCCATTTTTCGCCGTTTTTGAGATATTTATAGTTCATTCTAAGCATATTATTAGGACATTGTTCATAAATTCCTTAATAAATATGGAGAAAACCATTTTGAAATACGTGCTATCGCGTGAACCAATCTGCTGAATTCACATCAAAATTTTTAAAAAGTAATACTAGTTTGTATAAACTATGAACTATATAAACTTTTATTTATTAAATTTAGTCAACCAAATGTAAATAAATTATTAATTAAATATTTAAAAGATTGAAAAATGAATTTAACCATTTTATATCATGCATTAATCATAATGTTTAAGTAGATTTATTGAAACGCATTATATAATAGCATAAGTTTTGTCAACAATAAATACAAAAATAACAACAAACAATATCGAAGGTCAATAAATTACTGATTACACCGAATACGTTAAATAATAAGCCACAACACGATATCATTGAAGAAACGTTTTCTTCGTGAATAATAGTAAATTTCTTTGATAATTCTTTTTAAAAATCAAACTATTCAAAATCTTTTGACAATCCTTTGAAAGAAAATACCATATTTTTTAAAAAAATTGATATATTTAATAAAATAATACCTAATACTCAGCAGTTGTATATTCTATTTTTTGAAAATTATTTTTAAAATGCTACTTTTAATTATAAAATAATCATTAAAATTTTAATTGAAAAATTCTTTGAGAAACATCTATATTCTTTGAAAATCTTTGAGAAAATTAGCTATTGATAATAATAAAATTCTTTGACATTCTTTGATCAAATAATATTTAACCCCTTGATTATCTTTAATAGATAAAAAGATAAAAACAAAAGAAAAATCATATAATATTAGTTGTATTTAATTATGAATTATTAAAAAATTAATACAAATACAGAAATTTAATATACATTAATCGATATAAAATTAAATATAAGAAGATATCGATGTATTGGAATCAAAAAACTTATCTATTTATCCAAAATTGTTATTAAAAATATAAAAACATATTCAAATTACTAAAATTAAATCAAAGGAAACGTAAATCATATAATCATATTAATGAACAATAAAATGATTAGTTTAGGGATGTATAAAATCTGGGCTTATCTTCTCGTCTCGGTTGCATAGATAATCGAATTCTCACGATATTTCGTGGCAAACTCTGTGGAACACGAGTTGTAGGCATATATTGACGAAAGTAATTGAAGAGCAAATAACAATTTCTTGCGATATAACGTAATGGCCATATAATATATATCGAAGATATTACGGCTGAAACTATTCTGCCAGTAATAGAGCGGGTTTGACGTGAAGTGGTTTGACGATCGGTATCGTAAATTGGGATCACATTCTGGAAGTTTTTTCCACATTCCGGACATTGAATGCTTTGATTTTCAACGCACATATCGTTCAAACAATGTCTATGATAAACGTGATTATGTCCATTGCATGGCTGGTAAAGTCTTCCGTGTAATTGATAGAACCATTCGCGGCATTTACAGCAAATAAATCCAGAATCAGCTAAATTATCTGTTTGGTTCATCATTAGATTTATTTAGCTATTGTTATATTTTACTTAATATATGATTATCCTTATATCACATTCAATAGTAATAAGTTTGAGAATTGAAATTTACATATGTATTGATGAGTAAATCGATGAGTAATCTATTAAATGAATAGATTTTATACATCATCTTTCAGTTTATATAAAATAGTTCAACCTATAGATGCATTTCGTATTTACATCTAAATGTGACAAATCAGTTAAATTAAAATGCCTTCAACTTTAAATAATAATAATAATCAAATTTGAAAAACGAAACTAAATCAATGATTTTAAAATTTATTATTAAATACAATGAATATTTGAACTGTTGGATCACATTTTAAATATAAATCACTAAAGTTGTAAACATTTTTTCTATATTTAACTATTCTATTTTAATAGTTTTGTATAAATCAGTCATATTTTGATATACTGTACATTCAAATTTCATAAAATAAATTTTGTGAATATTATAATTTAAAGTAGTGTTGTATTTACTTTTGAAAGTAAAAGTAAAAGTTATGAATTTTTTGACTTTTTCTTTTACTTGAAGTAAAAGTAAAAGACAAGTACAATTAAAAATTTTTAAAAAGAAAAAGTAAAAGAAAAGAAAATTAAAAATTTGTTTAAAAGAAAAAGTAAAAGAAAAGAAAATTAAAAATTTGTTTAAAAGAAAAAGTAAAAGAAAAGTTAAATTAAAAATTTTGTAAAAAGAAAAAGTAAAAAAGAAAAGTAGAATTAAAATATTAAAACTATACAACACTACATTAAACTACAATAAATATTTGAGAATAGACTTAGTATTACTAATGGAAAACTTTAAACATAGCATTATATTGATTACCGTTTTTAAAACCAATGTACGGTAAAAAAAATTTACGTTCTGTGCTCTCTTAACATTTTCATTCGCGCTGTAATTGACAATTCAAAAGTTTTGGTAACTGTAACTGCAATATTCTACGGAGCGATCTTAAGAAAATATTAAGTTTTAATCCGTAAAACTCTCAAAATCAAAAGAGGGATTTAATTACTTAAGATATAATATAACACAATCTTAATATAATTCTGTAGTATAATTATTAGAATCAAACTTCATGGCTAATCATTAACATTTAGACCCAGTTTAAAATTGTTTTATAATTTAAACAAATTTGGAATTATTTTTTAAATAAACTATTTATTAGTAACACTAAATTAAATAATGACAAATATCTTCAAATATTGATTTGCATTAGATTTGTAATTTGGTAACCGAAATGTGCGGTTCGGTCGGCTACCCGAAAAATTTGAGCGGTCGGGTCGGATTTTAAAATTTTTTAAGCAACCAGATTTTTCTTAGAAGATATATAAAATTCAATTTTTCAAAATTTAAACTTAAACTAAATGATAATTTCCAGTTGAATTACTACTTCAAGTATTTAGTAACAAATAATCGAAAAATTGGTTAAAATATGCCTTCAATATGTAATCTAAAAAAATAAATTCGGATGTCTAGTTCGGATTCAAACGTGTCTGTTTCGGGTCGGGTTCTAAAAATTGTTTATATTTATCAGTCTAATTTGCATGAAATTAATGGCACAGTTCCTGTTAACGAAACGTAATATAACTTTTAGTCTGACAGAAACGCAAACAATTTATAACTGAAAATCTTCACTCAATCTCCAAACAGAAAAATTACTTCAAATAGATATATATTAATTCAAATTTTGTACCATTAATTTTACACTTTAAAAATTCTTTAAACAAACATTCCATTTTAATTTTGGAGCAAATTTCAAACTCAAAAAATATAAATTAACTGTTAAGTATTTTTCTTTAATAGACAAAAGCTTTTTATTTATAAAATGTTCGAACGATTAACATCGAATGTATATTGTAATTAAAGTAATAATCGTTGCAACAACTAGTATCAAATAGTTATATTTCGATTGCAACGTTTGCGTGCCATTCATTATATCAACATATCTATGCTCTAATCTATTCTCAAACACATGAACCAATCTGTAACCACTATTAGCATTTGGTTCATCTTTAATTTGAGCGCCAATCGCTGACGTCACTACCATTTCCAAGTCATTATACATTCCGCCAGCGTTTCGGTGATAATGGCCGGCAAATATAGCTCGAACTCCCGCCGCGTAAAACTTCTCGATCATTCGACGTCGAATATCGATTTGAATGTTAAACTATTTTAATTAATTATAGATTAATAATACATTTAAAATCAATATTTCAATGTGTATTAGAGTGCGAAATCATCAAAATATTAAGGCCCGACAAAACTCCGAAAAATTAACATTAAGAAATCCCGATCTGCCCGATTTTCGATCGAAACTATTAAGTTATAATACAAGGTATGAAAAATATTCCAAAGAACACTTTTAATTTTTTTGCATACCCTCTAAAAAGTTATAATTTATATGCAAAAATTCTTAAAACAATTAATTCAGTAAAGAAAGTATATATTGTAATGGTTGTTAACAATTTTAACACTAAAATATACGTTTTCTAAATTGAAAATACATTTCATAACAAATTTTACAATTTTTGTAATATTATACCAAAAAATTTGAAATTATGTTCTAAACAGGCAAAATAATTTTGAAACGAAAGCCCAGCCAGATATTATTTTTTTAACTTAAGGCCCGAGCCTGACAAAGCCAGACACGTTTTGTCGGGGGCCCGCGAGGCCCGATAAATCGGGTGCCAATTTCTCACTCTAATGTGTATCTCACATAATCGTCATTTTCGGAAATGTTATACAAGAACCACGGAATGTGTTGAAACACTACGATATGCTTGTAAGACATATTCATAGCATCAGTCAGTATTTCGTTCAACCATTTCTCTTGTTCCAAATACAGATCTTCCACTTGAGTGTGATCTTTGTAATACTGGACATTGATTACGATAAACATGCATCCATTGACCCAAAATGCGTAGTAATCATCACCGAAATCAGATTTATACAAATCAACGGCAGCATGTGTTGGCTGATCCAGAAAGTCGTGATTACCTCCTAATATGACAAGTCGTATGTCGTCATCCAATTGTCGGAAAACCGCTTTTAAATCTCTAAGTTGTTCCGTTCGTCTCTGTTGTGTGTTTGGATTTGGATAGTCGTGAACAATATCCCCACATATTACCACAAACTTAGGCTTGGGATCCATTGTGTTCCACGCTTTTATAGCGTTACTCGTTAACTCGATTTCTTCAGTCCAGTTACCATCAGTTATATTTAGCAAATAAGACTCAATCATTCCGAACTGCGTATCTGCTCCTTGTATGAAATAGAATTCTCTCCGCCATTCACTATTAGTTTCTTAATGCAACAAATTTAGTATAATTTAATTATCAAATACAATATTCAATTAAACTTATTAATTTTATGAAATTTCCATTAATATAAAATTAATAAATTCAAGAAAAGTAAGATTAAATTACTTCATAACTTTAGTTTATGCCTTATCTAAAAAACATTAAAAAACTTTTTATAAGTCATAAAAAGGATTACACCCGAAAACTATTATTTTGCTCATAGCTTGTAATTTCAAGGCTATTTTCTATTGAAACAAATTACAATGTAGAGCTCTATTTTAAAACTGCCGGTATTTGTTTTTAAAGATTGATTCTTTTAAATATTTGATTAAAGTTACTAAATTATATAGAATAAGCAGTTTAGCTTTATAATAAGCAGTTATAATATATATATACCGGTAATTTTAATTACTTTGGACTATATTTTTGATTATTATTGTAATTGTTTTTTTTTTAAATAATATTATAGATAACACAGTTATGAGCAAACCTTTTTCAAATCCAATGTATGTACGATTTTGTGCTCTCTTAAACATATCAACATCTTCTCCGTCCGCTTTAATTAATTTAATTAAAAATATAACAAATAGCATTAAAAAATTAATCATAAAATTTAAATCCATATCGAAAAATTTTCATTAAAAGTACTTAAGAAATATTATGCGCGTTTACTAAAATAGAAAGTTTTCTTATAAAAGTATAAAAATGTAATTATAATCGCAAAACTTTAAGATAATATTTGCACTTTAAATAGTTTGATATATTATTTCATTTTGTTAATGCGCTAAAATTATTACGATGTAATAAAACACAATCTAATATAATACTGTACATGCATTCGAAAAAAGTATTTTTTGAATCAAATAAAACTTTTTTACTCAAATTAACAAACTAGAATAAAATCGAATGCTGATAATTTTTAATATTTTTAAAAAATTAAACTTTAATTATTCCAATTTAAATCTCAATTCGGCACAATTATTAGTTAATCAACCGTATGTTATATTTTACTTGATAACACTTGTACGCATTTTCAGCGAAGTATCATAAAAAAAGTTCTATATCACAATTAGTCATATTTATTTGCAGATGTAGTAGTTGTTGCTGCAGCATAAGTGTTACACTGCGCAGATATAAAAGGAAAAAATATATAAACACGAAAATATTTTTTTCCACTTCTGATAAAAACAGTGTACTTAAGGAGTCCTTGGGTTACTTTAAACTAGGGTTTCCCAATGCGAGCTAAGCCCTCGTTTAACTCCTCTCCAAAAGATGAAAAAGTTGATCCTCCTCGCACAAAAAATTAAAAATTTTGAAATTTTTTTGTTGATTGTAAAATATTGTCAATAAAAACGGATGAGTTTTTGTGACCATCTTTAATTTGGTCAATTTTCAAAAATTATCGTGTTAAGTTGTTGTTTTACTTAGGTTTTCTTTTTGGGACGAAAGCTAGAATATTGTCGTTTAATTAAGGTGAATTTACTCCCTCTTCCCTGGACTATCAGAGTTTGGGATACCCTTCTTTTAACTAATCAATAACTGCACAAATTATTTTTAGGTTTACAAAAGATTGTGTTGTCTAGAGATTATTAATCTGTAGTTATTTTTTAATCGGATGTTTGATGAGTGAAAAATTTACTTTAATAGTATAATTGAACATAACCTAACATTTTATGTAATTACATATCATCTACAATACTTTATGCAGAAAACACCTAAATTTCGTAAATAAGCAATATTAGAATTAATAAATATTAATAGATGAAGTTTTATTTACATATTCATACATATTTTTATAGGTATGTACTTAAATATTCTCCATTTTATAGAAAAATTATCGTTTAAATCTGATGAATTTTTATGACACCTAGTTTTTCAATTAAATTTCAAAAAAATTGTCTCTTAAATTGGATGTGTTTTGAGAGGGGTCTTATTTCTAATTTGATATATTAAAAATTCAGAGTAAAAAATTCACCGAAAAGATTTTTAGTTCCAAAAATGAAAAAATAAGCTTAAGACACAACACTAAAATATTTAGCGACATTAAGATACGATTAGGTGGTTTTATTATTAATGATGAGAGAAAGCTCAGCTCAGACAAGCTAGCTTAAAGCTAGCTCAAGCTCAATAAAAAGCTCAAATGATATA
>JAQGAW010002771.1:0-14217 GCA_034698025.1 Phthiracarus crinitus | reverse complement strand
AAAAGTTATGCCTGTTTTTGAAATAGTTCTGTGAAATGAAGACACATGTGCGATCGTTTTAATTTAGTTTTGCCTTCATTTGAAATACAAGTGTGTTTGAGTGTAACATCATTTGTAATAGAAATTTATTAAAGAGATGTTAATTTGCCAATTCTCAAATAAACAAGATATTACTATAAGTGAATATATAAGTTTAGTTATACTTTCTAAAGAAAAAAATACATTTTTTCAATGTTTTAAAGAAAATTTTTAATTTAATGAGAATAATTTTTATCAAAACTTTTATATATATTTTCGCAGCGTTATTAATATTTTGCGCAACGTTAACGTTTCGACTAGCACTCAAGTCCTCATCAGGCGATTAATGATGATTTTTGAATTTTTTAAAAAATTTTAAAAATTAAAAATACAAAATATATGTAAAGTATAGTCGCTACTAAACTGCACAAAACTGCTAAACTGCACAAAAGTTAAAAACTAAATGAAACTTGCATTAGTTATCTGTTTTAACGGGACTTGTTTATTATTATAGGCTAAAGGATAAGGTTTTAAATTTCAGTTTAAAGGGAATTTCTGCGTTTATTTGTGTTCGGTTAAAACCGATTTGTCCGCTCCATACTGATGAGGACTACAGTAGAGTGCTAGTCGAAACGTTAACGTTGCGCAAAATATTAATAACGTTGAGAAAATATATATAAAAGTTTTGATAAAAATTATTTTACGACAGTTCGATTGGATTGTGATATTTAATGAGAATAAACTTAACAAACAAAACAAATCAAATTCAAACTTATTTATATTAACATTTTCATAAATACAATGTAATTTTTAATATTTTATTAATTTTAATAACAAGTTTGGCTAATAATTAACGATACAGTTAACGGAGTCAATGTAAAAAGCTCTCAAATTTATCAGTTGAAATTCGGTATTCACATCATTGTGACCATTAAATCTAATATATTTAACTTTATGCCCTTGAAATCCAATGTACTGCCACGACCGGCTGGGTCGTTACAAGCGATTAATTGTCAAAATCCAAGTCGTATAATCTGCGGATACATGTGTTGTAAATTTAAAGCTACGATTGTCCTGTATTATCCTGAATTATATAGTATCGACTTATTAAATTTGGTTTGTTTATAATTTCTATACGAAGAAAATACTCGTAAGCTAGAAATGATTTCGTACATGGAATTTCATTACTACTGATGGAGAAACTCTGGATCCAGAGTTTCAGGTTTGGAACCTGAGCCTCCATTTGAAAACCTGAATTTCGTGCCTCATATAAAGTTAGAGCCTGAGTTTGAACCCGTGTTTCTATGCTTGAGCCTGAGCCTAAGCCTCCGAGTTTCTGTTAATTTTTTTAAATGAACAAATATTTTATTTAATATTAAATAACGCATCAGATGAACTGTACATAAATGTTTTGGCAACTTTTGTAATAACAAACAATTAAATAACAAATAAATAACATTATTAAAACTAAAATTTAAATTAGTTCCCACTTCACTTCCCACTGTCCATTAAGGCTAACAATGCTCCATATATTGATTATAAATACTATAGTGCGTAATGGGCCTCCGATTTTGCTGGCCCCCGACAAAAAGTGTCGGGCTTTGCCAGGCTCGGGCTTTTAGTTAAGAAAATAAAATCATGCCGGGCTTTAGTTTCGAAATTTGTATGACCGATTTAATACACAAGTTCAAATTTTTTGTGATATGTCAATAAAATTGTAAAATTTTGTTGTGAATTTTATTTATTTCACTTCAAAAACATTATATTTTAAAGCTAAAATATCCTTTCTTAACTGCATTAATTGTTTTTAAGGATTTTGAATATAAATTATTATTTTTATTTTAACAAAATCGGGCCTATCGGGCTTTCTTCAATCTTGTCGGGCTATTGTCGGGCTCGGGGCAATGCCTGACGGGCTTACATCAGGTTCGGGCCTTGATATTTTGATGATTTCGCGCTATAATATGTACGCATAAAGTTCTACGCTAATTGTTGTACTGTTACTGTAACAGTATATTGTAGTGTCGCTTTATATTATTACACACATTTAAAAATAAATAATAAAGCAGTTCAAAGGGTAGTAAATATGGAACCCGAGACAAACCGACAAAGCAAAGATTTTAACCGACCCGAGAGTTTTGGTCTAGCAACTAATGATCACAATGAGCTCAAATATGCTGAGCTTGAGCTTAAGCTTAACAAGCTCATGCTCATTCATAGCAGATCTTTGAGCTTTAGCTTATTTTTTATACTGAAATGAAATATGGTGAGCTTCAGCCTGAACTTTGATCTTATAAAAAATAACAAAATATCAAAACTATTGTCAAATTAAACATAATTAATAATTTTAATTAAATTTCATAAATAAATAAAAGTTTCGAACAATACAAGGTTTATGAAATACAAGTAATATAATCAAATGTATTAAAAAATTTATAGTAAGAATTTATTTACAGGAAATTTTTAAAATTTTATCGGATGATAAGCTCAATAAGCTCGATAACCCGAGCTTCGATCTTGAGCTTAATTTTTTAAGCTCACTTAACCTTGAGCTTCTAGCTTGAGCTTCAAGCTCCTGGGCATCAATAAATCGATCTTTAAGCTCTGCTCAGCTCAAGTTAGCTCGTCTTGAGCTTTTTGCGATCATTACTAGCAACCTTACCAACCCGAACCGAACCGACGATTAACAGCAAACCCGATAAACTGATATAAAAATATTTAGTGAATAGAAATCCTATATTATACTCAATATTTTGATTATAAATATTAATGATGCAAATGCTATTTTTATACAGTATTTCTGCTATTTCTAGCAAATCTAACTTTTTATCTAAGAATAAATTGTTGAAATTATGTACAATAGAATGTTTTACGGTTACGACTATTCTAACACAAAAACCATTTAAGATTAAAATTTATAATAAAAAAATCAGTACAAGAGTGGTTAACCTGTACGTCAAAAGTCGAGATAATTATTAATTTAACTCATTAATTAAAGCATAATCGAATGTTTATTATTTTAATATAAAAATTGCTATTTATTTACTGTTGCACGTGAATACGCATCACTTATTTTAAATATTGAAAAATTTGTTCTAATAGTAAATTACTTTATTGATTAATAATTCTCGTTCTCAGCGAATTTGAAATAAATATCTCTTTTTATAGCCTTAAATAGTATCGTAAGTTGCAATATAACGGCAATCACGAGCACACAATAATTATTTACAACTTACGATATTAGCATTAAATGGTAATAAACGTAAATATTAGAATAAAAGTTTAAAATCTTTGAATATGGCATATCATAAAATTATTAAGATATTAACTTTAATGGTATTTATATTTGTGATGGTTAAGTTAATTATAAGATACACTAGATTAAAATATTACTCAACACTTTGTAATTCATAGTAATTTAAATTCTCTTGTTTTTATTTATAATCTTATTTTGTTAATTTTTGAGTATTATTTAAGGTCTTAAAACATACAAAATAAGGTCATAAACATCTTTTCCTTAGTTATCAACAAATATACGATTGCGGTATTTTTAAAAATATCTTTATTGCAAACTTGATTAACAAATAAGTTCCATTTTAATATAATTAAATAATTATTAAAATTAGGTAAAGACATTAAGACAATTCGTGTCCGTGTAGTGACCTGTAACTATAATGCAACGGTTATATATCAATCTATTTTCAATGAGGGACTTAGCGATCAGATTGATTCGGAATACTCATACCCTTTTACTGGTCAGTGCACAAAACAGTGCAAATTTAATAAAACCGGAGCAGCGGTAACATTCAACGGATTCACGTATCAATACGATGATGTCATCGCAGAATCACAACTTTATACTCTGATTAAATGTATAACTATTTTTCTGTTAACTTTATTCAAATTTGAATTTATTATAGATTAATATTTATTAATTATATTTTATGGATACTGTACATATGCATTCGAGAATATTTTCTGAAGTCTAAGATTCAACACTAACATAAACGAAGCTAACTGTTGATAACGCGATTGGTTAATCTGCATATAAACGGCTACAAGATTTATTAATTAAGCAATAAATCATTACATTTGAAATTTTTCTTTCTATTATATAAACATTACTGTTATATATTAGTATAGATAATAATTTGAAATTACAAATTACTTTATATTTATTCGTATTATAATAAATACAATTTTAATTTCTTGTGGTATATCTGATATATCAATCCACAGTTATTTCTATTTGATTTCATAATAATTGTTTAAATTAGATTTCATTTTACTAAATTTCACTTGATTTTCTAACGAAAAATTTATTTTTTCCAATTTTAAAATTTTGAACACAAGTATTATAATAACTAAAACTAGAATAACAAATAAAATAATAACTATAAACTCATTAAATATATTGCAATACTTTGACAAATCTTCGATTGAAATACTATCCGCAGAAGTGGTTAACCATTCAAATTTTTTCGATATATAGCTTCCATTTTTATCAGCAAAACAGAATTTAAATTGATTTCCACATATCTTTCCAGGAGTTTTACTCCCAATAAGTCTTCCGACATACACTTTCTCTTCTTTCTCCTCAGTTCCAGCTATAATGGCATTTTCCGGAACAGTACAACACGACACCACCCATTTTAGTACGCATTTGTTTGGGTTTGTTAGCACTTCGTATGAAGAAATTAAGTACTTTCCATAGAATTCAATGTAAACGCCTTCGTGAGGCACTAAATATCCTGGAATTAAATAGTTATTGACTGTCGCTCGAGCTATATATTGATAATTAAAAGAATCCACAGCATTGTTCACATATATTCCTTTTCTACTTTGAACCCACTTTACATCACAAAATGCGTTCAAATTAGCAATTATCGACAAAATGTTCAAATTTAAAAATAAAATATTTATAATTCTAATATTTATAATAAACATTGCTTTAATTAATTTTAATTAAATTTAGAGATTAACTAATTGTAAATGTAATATTTAATCAATTTATGAATACTTTTAGAGTTACTCAACCGTTAGAGTTACACAAATCCGTTCAATAAATAACTTTGCAATGAGTCCTAAAGCATTTCAAATTTACTAACAATATATGTTATTATAAGTGTTTTATTTCAATAAATAAATGCAAAAACTTTTTAATTACTTTAATTAACGTATTAAATTTAAAGCAAAGTACGATAATAAAATACCTTTATTGAGAATAAGATACATACCAAAAGTTTCATATTAATAATTGTTTAAATAATTATTAAAATAAGGATATAATATATAATAAATAATTCTAGTTCTCATCAATTTTTAATCAAAAATTTTCAAAAAAAATTAAATTATTATTTGAATTATAGAATTTATAACTATCATTGAATGATAAGTTAGAATTTAATTATTAATAACACAATGTTTATGACATTTATTTTAGTAATGGTTGAGAATGTTCATAATGAGAATGATTTAACATTAATTGGTTTGTTTAAAATGGATCAGAATAAGTGTCAACCGAACCAAAACATTATATTCATTCCATCAGCAGCTCTTAGTTCTGGGAAATATTACATAAGACGAAACACAACGAGAAATACATGGGTTAAGGATGCGATCAGTTATGGTATTCGAGCGGTGTTTGTGATCGCAGATCCGAATAATACAGAAATACAGAATCAGTTAGAACTTGAGAATCATATCCATAACGATATGCTTCAGTTTGTATTCATTGACTCGTATTACAATCTAACACTAAAATCACTTTCGATTCTTCACTGGACATCAAAGAATTGCCATAAAACTAAGTTAAACTTTATCGGTAAAGTAGAGACGATATGATTAGGGATTTGAAAATCGTTAATTAACGATTGTTAAAAATCTTTAAAATACGTATTAAAAACAAGTAAAGAGATATTGTAAGGCCTAAATAAGTAAATTTAAAATAAACGAATCAAACGAATTAAACGATTTAAAAAATATTAAACGAATTTAAAAATTTTAAACGATTTTTAAAATTTTAAATGAAATTTAATTTTTTTTAAAAAGTTTCTTAAATAAGATATTTAGAGATTTCTTAAACGTTTTTGAGCCCATAAGTAAGTATTAATTTACTGAAGACAATGGTAAATTTTATATATTTGTGCATTATTTAATTAAAAATAAAAAATTTCTAACGATTTTTTAAAACGATTTTTCAAATTTTAATGATTTATAAACGATTTTGTGCCTTTTTTTAAACGATTTTCAAATCCCTAGATATGATAGTTAATAACGAAATATTGGTTCATTATAAGTTAAAATCAGGTATTTCTGGTCAATTGTTTGCGAAATCTAAACCATATCGAAGCACATCAAACAAATATATATTTCACAGTATATTTATAGTCATGAGTTTTATCCAGATTAACAAATATGATGACCATTTGTAAGGTCTTTTAAATAACTGAACTGAGAAATCATATAATACTCGATACGAATAACATTTCATAAATTCATCAAAAAGTTTGCGATAATACAAAATTAATACAAAGTACCCGATAAAACAAATCTATGAAATTCAAAACTATACCTAATTTTATAAAATTGTTTTTTAATATTAGAGTTAAAGCTTATATTTAGTAAATACATTTATTGGAAAAATTTTTAGTGAATGTAAAACATTAGCAAAAAACAGAATTATTTTAATTTTGTAAAAATTTAATAAACTATGGCAGATAACGAGCACATAATACGAATTAAGTATCAAGAAATGGTGAAGAGCCCACCAGAAACTTTAAAAAGTTGCAACACATCCGATATTAATTTATGGCAGATAACAATGTAATAGACTTATAGCTTAAGCAATAAAAAAGTAGCAAATGCTATCATTTTGAGGCTCTAATAATTTGTTGATTAAGAAATGTTAAACAATTAAATCAGATATAAAACGCATAAAAATTATTTAATTCTTTAAAATTCCGTTCGTTTCGTAAAATATTAAACGGACATTATTTTATAATATAATTTTCTAATCGTTAAAAAGTTAATTAAATTCAATAAGATTTGTTCGATTTCGAGCTTTTGTATTCTTTCGCAACGATTTCGAACGCATTTTTGTCCGATAAAAATAATTTCATCGCATTTGTATCCAAAATATAACAAACGTTTGGTTCCGATAATAGTATCCATATGTCCCACAAAACATGGATTATCTTATAATCTGTTTGCCAGTGTTCTGAATGAAGAATTTTTACACCAATATATCCCATACTATCGACGTTCGGATGATATATTGGTGTCACAAACTTCACATATGGCGGAGATAACGGATAGTCTTTCGGGAAGAGAATCGACAATTCAAATACTTGTCCATAATAAGCAGTATCTGTTGGTCCAGATATAAACGCTCGACACTCATAGATATAATTAAGATATGGAGCTTTGAATAATACCAACCATTCCTGTTTTGTTGTCATCAAAGCATGCATTTCTAATAATTCATTCTCAATACGTCGTTGACTGTGAGCCATAATTAATATAAATACTTAGAACTTTATATTCAATTTAAAACTCGAATTTTTTTTAAGTCAATCCTTTATGTCAAACACAGTTTTAAACATTAAAGATTTTGTTAATATTTTAGAAGTGTTAGTACAGTATTATAAAAGTAGATAAATCTAAACTGTTATCTCACGCTAATAGAAATAAGTTTATGAATTTTGGTAATACAATAACTATCAATGACTCATTGTCACTCTAACCCTTTGGGACCATATTTGATGAATTTTCTTGCTATTTGCTTATAGCAAAACATGTTTGTATAAATAATACAACTATCAATATTCATTTATTTGCTTTTAACTTTTATAAGCATATGTGATGTTAATAAAAGTTATCTGATATTAATGATCATCAAAATATATCAATGAAATTTTAAAGCAAATTGCCTTAAATTAAAACATTTAACGATTATAACTTAATTATTAGTAAATGGTTTAATCTATAAAAAATTTATCAAATTTGTCTGTTATTAAAATTTTAATCAATGAATGCTTAAATTTATTCATACAATTCTATTAAGAAATAATTTATTGGTATTTTAGTAAAACACTTCGAATCAATGATAAAGATTGGCATAAAAAATCGTAATATTAATATCATAAAACGCATCATATTTTGAGGCATCGTTATTAGATAGTCAGTAATGCGCAAACTCTTTACTGTGGTTACCAAACATTCAATTTTGGTGGGAATCAAAAACGTGTTGTTATTGTTTAATGTTTAATAATAGTAAATGTGATGAAAATATTGATTCAAAACTATTAATTAACCATTTATTCAACAAATATAAAACTATTATAAATAATAATAAAACTTTCATTAGTGATTAGTGATTTGGAAAATGAAAATAATAGTAACGTAAATCACATTAATTTTAATGATTGTAATACTGAACTGATTGTAAAGATTTCGCGAATTAATATTCAAATAAATCAAAACATTACCAAAACTTATAACGAAAACTCTGATTATTTGTCAAAAAAATAAGTGGTGCTTATGTGATATTGAATTCAATAATAAAAAGGATTTAAGTGAACACAACACACACTTTCATTCGAAACCTTCATTTAAATACGAGAAATTTATTAATAGAAAATTTATGGTATGATTTCTAACCGTTTATGTTAATTTTAAAAATTATTATTTTAAAAATAAATTACTGGAGACATTTGAGCAGGAATAGGATAATACGGGTATACCCGAATTTGCCCGATTTTACCCTAAATAGACGATAATGCCCGAAATTACCCGAATTTTAATTTAACACCCGAATCAGCCCGTATTCGATCATTTTGTTATATTTTTTCATAAAACCATGTTTATAAAAACATATTTTTTGAAATAAATAGTAAAAAGCAGGAATGGGGCAATTAAAAGTATGCACGATATTTCCTTATTTTACCCAATTTTGAGTTCTTTGAGCGAAATTATCCGAATTTAAGTGAAAATATAAACTTAGAAAAAATTTTTATGAAAAACTTATAAAAATTACTGAAAGAAAAGTACGCAAACAATTTATTTGTGGTATTTACTTAAATTATATGACCCGAATTCATACCTGAATTTTAAACTTAAACCACTCGATTTAAAATTTAAAATGAATCTTAATTTTAAATGAATTTATAATTTTTAATTTTTGACATTTTTTTTAAAATAATTAAATACAAAAATAAATAATTATTTATTTTTAAAATTATATATTAATTACAAATTATGTTTATTATTTGAAATTATTGAAGAACTTCACAATAAAAAGCGAATAAATTTATTAAAAAAATGGAATCGCAGTCACATTCACCGTCTCACTCACAATCGCTGTCCCAGTCTCAGTCAAAATTAATTTTAATTGAAAAATTTGATTCAAGAGCAAACCGGGTACGAATAAAATAAATAAATAAAATTTATTATTAAACATTATTAAATTTAATTCTTAATTATATTTTAAATTTAATTATCACACCATATGATATTTTTATATAAACTAGGTAAATTATAGTAAAGTGTGACTGAAATTATGTCTCCTCCTGTAACAACACAAATAAGACGCGTGAAAAGTAAGAATAAATTTTATTTATTTAAAATTTTAATGAAATAATTTTAGCCCCAGAGGAAAGATCGAAACGTGGAAGTGGATTGGGAGAAAATTTAAACATGAGACCTATATTATCAAATATAGATGCCAATATTCAAGTGACAAATGAAAAAATTTGTGAAATTTGTAAATTTATCGGTTCAAAAAATTGTCTTTGGATTGAATGTTTTACCTGTGGTAATAAACTTCATAAGAAATGTTGGAATAAATATAAAAAATTCAACAAAGGACAGGTATTTTGTTGTATTAAATTTCAATTTTTTCCTATAACATTGATTACATTTTTCTAGATCCAAAAAACGCTTTGTTGTTGCCCAATATGTGATATTGTGGTCGATAATTGCCTGAATGCTTAAAATTGATTCAAACGGCCCTTTTTAGGGCCACCATTTAACCGAGAAAAGGCTTAATAATAATGTTTTAGTTTTAGTTTTAGTTTTAGTTTTAGTTTTAGTTTTAGTTTTAGTTTTAGTTTTAGTTTTAGTTTTAGTTTTACACTTAGACTTAGTCTTAGTTTTAGTCTTAGTCTGAGTCTTAGTTTTAGTCTTAGTTTTAATCTTAGTTTTAGTCTTAGTTTTAGTTTTAGTCTTAGTCTTAGTCTTAGTCTTAGTCTTAGTTTTAGTCTTAGTCTTATGTCTGCAAATATTATTTTATTTATTAAATGTAATTTGTATTTATTAAAAGTGGTTTTATGTAGAATATAAACCGGTATACGAATTGTCGTGTTCGTGTCTGGTACCTAACTATTTTATCGGGTTCGTGCTGAAGAATATTAGGGTCGGGTTTTGAAAAATTTTAAAGAAACCCCGACAAACCTATTAAACATCGATTTATATCATAAATCCTTTAAAATTTGGAAAAAATTTTAAAATATAACATTTTTATATAACTTAAATAATACTTACTTAATTAATATTATTTTATTTTAAGTAAGTTTTACTATCTTTTACATTTTTTGAGAAAATTTAGCAAAATTATTAGAATTATAAAAATATTTTGATAATCGGGTCGGGTTGAAAACTGTTGTGTTCGGGTCAGGTCGGATTCGGATTTAAAAATTCCAACGTTTTACTAGTCTAGTTTCAAGTTGTTCGGTTTAAGACACTTAAAATTATCCCCTCATTAGCTTATATAGGACATAATTTATGTATGAAAGTTTGGTAATCAAAATATGTCTAATAATGATGCGTCTCATAACGATGCGCTCTACGATACAAATAAACTGAAATAAAATATTCAAACCCAATCGGTATATAAAAAATATGATTCTGTTTTGTATTCAAAAATTCTGATACATTAAAATTAGATAAAAGCTTAAAATCAAAATTCAATTCATTAAAATAAAGTAAAATCAATTAACGCGTAAATCGACGTCTCTTTCGATTAAAACCAAATTTGTTGTACGGATTATATAATTCACGTACTTTAACATAATACACATCAAAATCTCGTGCATATAAATTAGCTGCCGATAAATTCGTAATATATGTTAAATCCGGTTGACTTAAAATTGAACTAATATTTTCAATCAATGAACATATTGTTGTCAATGGATTCCAATGGCGAAGAATAGCTAATGAAACGGAACCATCGGATCTAACATTTGGATGAAACATAGGATCCATGAATCGAATAGTTGGCATCACTAATGGATTATTAGGAGAATACGTGATCATTAAGTGGTACAGTCGATCGTGATATGGACTATCATTAGGCGCTAATATAAGTATATGCCATTCAAACATATTAACCAAAATAGTTTCGATACAAATCTGCGGAATACTCTTCATTAGTGATTCATATTCAGCAACGATTCTGTGAGCCATTTATTACGAAAATATTAAATATAATATGATTTGCAAATAATTATCTATGATTTACTTCAATTTCAAGTTTTAATGCAAATATATATGTTTGAACATTAATTTTCTATAAACAATTATATTATATTCGCTGGACTATTATTCGCTAGAATTAGTTTAATAAGTTACACATAACATATCATTAATCAAAGTTTATAATTTAAAATTATTTGAAATTGACTCTATCTTTTTATAACTCAAATTTAATAATATTAGCAATACTTTACAAATAGTGTTGTTCTATACATTCATAGAGAAAATAAATCAATCGATGGCTAATATTTTAGATTATTGAAGTAACCATTAATATTCAATCAGAAATAATATTTCTATTAATTTGCAACAATGAATCGAAATAACATTCGTTTTGTTTTCATTTATGAATTCAATTGTTAGCATTTCACGAGATTTTTTCGTAGCATTAACTTTATATAACTAATAAATAAAAGTTATGAATTAAATAATAGTTTTTAAGAGTTTCACGCGAATGACTATAAACATACAACAATATCATTTAATTATATACAGTTATATACGTTAGTTATTATTTAAAGATATAATATAAATTGAAATTCTAGTTAATTGAATGCATATTAAAATGAATCTCAAAATAACTAAGTCTCAAATCATTTTTATGGTATTTTTGATTTATTCAGTGATATGTGAGAAAACTGTAAGTATAGTATAAAAAACATTAAAACACATTATAGATTTTTCAATGAAACTGACATTATTATAGTCCAACAAAACTGATTCAAACGCAACAAATGTATCACCAAATCAGGACAAAAATACGATTTACATCAAAATAGTGTTTGTGCTCATATTTTCTAGTATTCTATTATCGGTAGGAATAGTATGGCTTGTGTGCCATATTTGTAATAAGAGAAAGAAAAAGGGAAATCTACTCAAAAATAATAGTAAAAAGTTACCAAAAATAAAGTTGATTTCTAACGATAAGACAACAGAACATAACGAAACAGAAAACGAAATACAAAATGAGACAAATTTAGAATCGAGTGAACATTCAGATATAGATGTTGACCACAATAAAGATGTTAACACAGACAGCGACACAGAACATAATACAGATTCGAGTGAAGAGTACACACTGATCGATACTGAAACTGATTCAACAAAGTATCGAAAGTATTTATATTATGAGAAACAATCACCAGTAAAGTCACAGAAAAAAGTGCATAAAAGTACGAAAAAGAAGTCTCCATCAAAAAAATTGAAATCTCCTCATGTTTCACATAAAACATATCAATCAATACATTCAACGACAACACCAGTGAAGAGTAAAACTAATGATAAATTATATAACACTAAAGTAAGCGAATATGGATTATCCACATCAGAGATCTTTAACCAAAGACCGACTGATTTAGTGGTCACTCCTAAACCAGAAAAACCCGTAAAACATCACGAATATGGAAACAAGAATGCGAATGATATGAGACGTAAAAGCAGTTAAAAATCAATACACAGTCATCACTCAAATGAAAAATCTAGTTCACAACCAAATCATACTTAACTAAACTTAAACCGGAAATTAAAAATTTATTTTTAACAGTTAAATGAAAATCTTATGATATATTAAGTAAATTCAAGTTATAAATATTTTATTTTTAATATATGTTTACCAAAAACGAATTTAATGCATTTTAGTGAGTATTTTAATAAAAACGCACATATTTTAATTATTAAAGTAGCAAATGCTATCATTTTGAGGCTCTAATAATAACAATTATTTCCCTTGTATTAACATTTGACTTCAAATTTTTAAATTAAATTTCAATCAAAATGATTTAACTGAATCAAAACGCATAATATATAAACGATTTTTATATATGTCTGAAGTTTTAATGTTTTAAACTGATATCCGAAATATCGTGTTCTGGTCATACAAATTCGTCGGTTATGACCGGTTAGGGATACAAATCTTCGGGTTTTAAAATTTTTATCGCATATCTGAATTATCCGATTTGTTTCAAAAATTAATTAATGGAATAAAATTAGATAAAAAATTTTTATTTCTAACTAAATAATAATTATTTATTTTAATACTATTAAAATATTTCTTATAAATCTTTAAAAAAAAGAGTATAAATAGAAAACCTAAGATATGTGTGTGTATGTTCTGGTCGAGTTCAGAAAATTCATTCGATTTACATGTATATTTTCGAATCAGATTTTTTTGCTTTACATGAAGTTTTAGGGAATGTGAACGATATTCAAAAAATTTTTAAATTTGCTATAGAATTCATTATTGCAAAGCATTTTGCATTTAGTCAATAACAAAACTTAAAAAAAGTGATTACAATAATGAAAATAAAATACAATCCGCGTTATTATAAAAGTTAGTTTTTATAGACAACCAATAATATTATTATTATTTGTTTGCTATGAGATTCAAATTAAGAATATGTATCCATTAACGCAAAGCGGTTAACACAATACTAGTATAGTTTTAATGATGATTTAGAATTATTTATATAAAATATTAAATCGAAAATTTATGCAGATATATAAACATTTAATCTTTGATTTCTTAAAAATAAAATCTTTGAATATGACATATCATTTAATGAATAAGACATTTATATTAATGGTATTTATCTTAGTAATGGTTAAGTTAATTATATGCGAACGACAGTATGTTCATAATGAGAATGAATTAAAATTAGTTGGTTTGGT
>JAQGAW010002770.1:0-14235 GCA_034698025.1 Phthiracarus crinitus | reverse complement strand
ACAGACAGACGGACAGACAGACAGACATGGTCAAATCCATAAGCTCTGCTTCTCTCTGAGAAAGCGAGCTAAAAAATAAACTTGCCCCAAAAGCATATACCCTTGAAATTAAAATAATATTTGCAAATAAATGTTCAAATAATTTGTTATTTTAATTTTCAGTTTTTAAGTTTAAATATTGAAAATAACTCGAATTATGCAGAGATTAATGCTGTACATATTATAATTGAAACAAATTTGGTTTTAATCATTTTAATAGTTCAAAGAAATATACTGTTTTTAATATTTATATCTTTATATTTCATTCAATCAATTTTAGCAATCAGAAGAGTGTTTATTATTAATAATTTTATTTCTTCTTTTATAACAATAAATTTAGCACTATTAAAAATATCCCAAATAACTCATTTGAAACAAAAAATCTTTACTATTATTATTAACAGTACTAGATGTTATTAGTAAATTTATTATTTTCTACAATTAACGAGAATTAGAGGATTGGATTTTCCAAAAATAAATGATTCTTTACTTCAAAATGAAACAATTTATTATGAAAAGCACATTATATTAAAAAAAGTTTTAATTAAAGCGTAAAACGTAACACAAAATAGCAATATTCACAGAAAGTCAATAGATTTTAATCAAATTTCAAAGTGCTGGTAAATAACATTTAAAGGTAACTGGAGTTACTTATGAAACGAACTTTCGGCTGAAAAGAACTCTTAACTGAAGCTGAATATGGCTTCGAATTTGGGTGTGAGTTTTTTGACTTCTGAATGAATCGATTGAATTCACTTCAATATGAATCTACAGGTTTTAATTTAATCAAGGTATGCTTTAGATTAAAATCTGTTTTGCTGTTTATTTAAATGAAATGCTTCTTATTACTGCTAATCGATGATTCTCTTGTAAGTCGACTTGATCAGAGCTGTCTAGTTTGACCAATTGAATTGGAGCGAAAACAGTATTGGTGTGGAAAGTCTTATTGTATTTAAAGACTACTGTTGCGGGTGATGTCGTCCACTCTGAAAGTAGGTTTGTTAAGAAGTCAATAGTTTTGTCTTTTTCACAGCATCAATTTGATTGTGGATGATAAAAGTTTTGAGTAAGAATTTAGGACTATGGAGATTATAAACCTTTACAGTTAAAATTTTACGCCCTAACCGACATGACTTTATTGTTTTAAGCCCAAACCCGGCCCAGCCCATAGGATTATGTCAGAGGCCCGATGTATCTTATATATCGGGTGCCCGCTATAAATTCTAGTTGGTAGTGAGCTAATAAAGTATTTTTCGTTTATTTAAAACAATTTATGATCCATTTTTATCATATTTTTTATCATTAATTAATTGAATTTTGATTATTTTAGCCTAATTTAGTCCATTTTTAGTTTATTATTTGTCACTTTTAAATTATTTTAAGCTTACATTGTATATTATTAAACCGGTTTAAGCTCAATTTTGGATATTTTTTCAAAAAAGAATTCTTTCTTCATATAAATTGGCACCTATCCCTTTATTAATATAAAGAATCTATGCTATAAAATTAAAAATATAAATTCAAGAAATAAAATTCAACTCTAATTATACTATTCATATTTAGCATTCTTTGAATGTTTACTATTTATAATATATATACTTGTGTTGTTTTGATTTTAGAAAATCAAAATTAAAATCAAAAATAATTTCGTATTTTGATTTTGATTGATCAAAACCAAAATACAATCAAAATCAAAATTCAATTTAAATGATTATTCTTTTAAAAATAAAAATAAAATTACAATCAAAATAAGCAATGTAAACGCGTTACAACACTAATATATACTTTATTTTTCTTACGAGCGTATGATACAAACATTCTGTCCACACTTTCTTGTTACCAAATGGTAAATCACTCACACTTTATTAATAATATAATTAAATAAAACACTCTTTACAATTAAATGAAACTCTTTATATTATTCAATTAAAAGTCTGTTCGATAAATAAATAAACATATGATTAAATAAAAATAAATCGTGTATTTTTAAAACACTTTTCAAAATTTATTATAATAAACTTATGTTAATTAAGTCCAAAGGTCTGTCTTTGCCGCAAACATTTTTATTAAAAATAAATATAAAATATTTTTTCCATTTCTTAATTCCAAAATAAAAGAGCTTAACATAATTAACTTACATATAAGAAATCATTTTTATTATTAAAACAAAGTAATTTAATAAAAATTAATACAAAGTAGGGTTATTTTGATTTTTGAAACTCAAAACTAAAATCTTAAATATTTTGAATTTTTATTTTGATTAATCAAAATTAAAATTATATCAAAATTAAAATTTTCATAATTCAAAATATTTAAGAATTTAGTTTTGAGTTTCAAAAACAAAATTTAACTTAGTGTTAGTTATTTTTTAAAATTTTCAATGTAAATTATTTAAAATGTTTCCTTCTTTAAAATTCTAAACAAAAATCGAATAAAAGATTATTTGTAAAGAAATCGTTTTTATTATAATAATACTTCATTCGTTAAAAAACCATTTCTAAAATAAAAAATTTAAAAAATTAAAAACAAAATAAAGTTTTCCTACAATCTTTTCAACAAATTAAATAGAATGTTTTTAAAAAACAAAATAATTTATTTAATAGTTGAAATTAAATTTATAATTAAAATTATAATTGCTCTTTCTGTTTCTTTTGATTAATTATCAAATTCACTTATGAATTCATTTATAGTATTATGATTATAATTAATCTTATCAACTTTGTTTTGATTTGTTTAAAAACTGTAAAATTTCTAATAAAATAAATGATTATATGTTGTGAATTTTTATATTAAATCATTATGGACAAAGTTTTAAAGAGAGTTTACATGAATTTTATTTCTTTTAAAGTATATATACTTCAGTAATTAAATTAAATTTATTAAAATTAATTAATTTATAAGTTAGATAAAAATAGTTGTAATAATCTTATAAATATTTTTTTAAAATAAAGTATAGGTTATATATACAGTTATAAAAATAAAGATCAATGTATTAAATAGCCCTTTAAAATATTTAATAGTTTTGTGTGATCACTATAAACATTTATTTTTGTTAAGTTTTCAATATAAAACTTTTACTTAAAATCATTTTGATTATTTTCATTAAATTTTATTTTAATATATTTTAATATTAATCATGAATTTTTAGACCATTTTATCATTTTATAATTATTGATTTTTATTATCATTAATAAAGTAAATTAAATTTAAAAATAGTTTATTAAGATTAAAAATTTTTGAAAACTATACTTTAATTTTTTAATTACATCGAGATTATGAATTTTAACAATATGAAACAAAAATTAAAATAGGACCTACAATAGCATGTAACAGTTGAAATGGACTCTGGTTTGAAACTTTAATCAAAAAGAGAAGTATTAACTCGTTATACAGCAAAGGTGTTTCCAAAGAATTACTAATGGCTGTATGTCCATCAATATAAAACGATGTTAATTTATGCCTTACATGATTTAGGGATGTAATTCAGAATAGTATACCAAAACTTTCGGTTTGGTTTTCATTCCTATAGCAACGGAATTACAAAATTTAACAACACTTGAAGAACGAATGGTGTCACCGCGAATACCATTTATGAAGATTAGATCGCTTGGTATCGACAAACAATATGGCTGCTTGGAAATGTTATTAACGTGCCAATATTAGTAGACACGTCAGTGTGTCTACTTCCACGTACATTCGACAACACACACTCTGTTCAAATCAAACTAAAGCGAAAAATGAAATATAAGACACATTTCAAATTCCAATCAGTTAGGCTTGCAATAATTTATATAGCAGCAAAATATTTAATTGAAACACAATTAAACAAACTGGTTAAATATAAATTTAACTTATAACTGGATTTCTAATTATAACAATGAGATGAAGACTTTGTAATCAATAATGAAGATAAATTTGAAGATACTGATTTAGCTCAAGATATGGAATCTGATTGGATCGAAGTGGATGAGCCAGACAATGTTATTACAAACTCGACTCTCTGGCACGATAAGAGTACAGCTATCGCTTTCGCTTCGGGTGAAGGAAATCATCCAATTTCGCTATTTCGAGATACATACGTTGAAGAACTTTCGTTTCCAACTTTAAACTGTGGAGTCGAGCGACAATATGCGAAAACTTCATAAGTTGACATATTTAAGTGGGAATAACGAAACTAAAACAGTTGAAGTTGCAAACCCGATAAAATATTCTTTATGTATAAAAAAGACAGTTAAAAATGTTAACCGAACAAATCAATTTACATCTAAGGAAAACTCACTGAAATCAAAATTTAATTGCCTGTCAACTACTAAATACTGAATTCTTCGATAACATATGTAAAGTAGACGACGAAATTACTAAAAATCGATCGATCATCACCAGTTTATTGGGAAGAAAGTAAACACGAAGTATTAGCGATGATACGCCAACTTGGTCTTCCAACTTTATTTATTTGTAACATTTTCTGCCGCTGCAACCAAATGTGTTGAATTAATCGTTATTTTAATGAAAACCATAAGTGATAACAATATTACTGAACAAGAGGCGAAAAGTATGGATTATCAACAAAAATTCGAGTTATTTGCGTCAGATCTAATTACTTGCGCCAAATATTACTATAAACGAATTAGGGAACTATTCCGAGTTCTCGAGCATTCCAAAGGACAATTCAAGAATTTACCAATAACTGAATCATACATACGCTTAGAATTTCAACATCGTGGATGTCCACACATCCACTGTTTACTATGAATGATGTTCACACCTGTTTATAAAAAAGGCGAAAATAATCAACAATCTATCGATTTTATTGACAAATACATAACCGTTAATATTAATACTGATGACAGCGAACTTGAATCATTAATGCCATTTCAAACACATAGGCATTCATTTTCATGTAAAAAGTTTAACGGTGATGAAACAATTAGCAGGTTTGATTTTTCACAATTACCAATTCCATATACGATGATTCTTGAGCTTTTAGGCGACACAGAACATAAAAAACAATATAGCAAACAACACAACAAATTGAAAACAAGTTTAAAGAACAAAGATTATAATGGAAATTTTTCAATAATTTTAGAACATAACATTATCTTTAACTGAATTTATAATTCTTTTAAGATCACGAATTAAACACCCAAAAGTATTCATTAAGTGCGGATTTAACAATTTTAAAGTCAACAATTATAACAGCACTATTTTGAAATTACATCGAGCCAACATGGATATTCAATTTATATTAGATCCATATAGCTGCGTCCAATATATACTAAATTACTTGAATAAAGCAGAGCGTGGTATGTTTAAGTTATTAAAGGATGCAGTCGATGAAGTAAAAGCGGGAAATTACAGTATCCGTGATCGAATAAAAATAGTTGGTGATAGATATTTTAATGCGACCGAATTAAGATTACAGGAAGCTGTTTACCTCATTATCGATGGAAATATCTAGATCAAGACAGGGTTATGTATTTATTAATACTGGTCAACGTGAAAATAGGTATACTCTTGTCAAATCGGAAAATCAATTATATTCATTGGACGAAGATTCAACCTATATTTACCAGACTAACTCTATCGAATATTATCCATTACGTCAAGAATGTTTAAGTAACATCTGCTTAGCTGACTTTTTAGAACACTTTAACAAACACGAAATTCAAAAGAAAATTTAAAAGATAAACCAAAAAAAAGATTTAATTGAAGAAATAGAATTAGTGACAAACGATGTTTTACAATTAAAGAACAATATAGGATTTATCGAGAAAAGGAAAAAATCAAAAATCATTCAATTTCGGTGATTTAATACAAAATTAGAAGAACTTAACTTTTATTGCGAACAGTGTAAGATTTTTCTTCCATTGCTTAATGAAATGGATGATCTCATTAATACCGATATAAAGAAAAAGTACAAAATCTCAATAATTAATAATAACGCCCGAAAATACATTAACAATATCACTGATGTAAAAGATTTTGAGGACATGTTCAAAGAAATCGAGTTGGACGAAATAATAAACAATTAAAATGGTAAAGATAAAAATGAGTTTACTGTATATACAATAGATAACAATGCTCAGAATAGCCTTAGTGAAGATATTAGTAATTCATTGCCAAAAACAACAATTAAACGATTTCTAACACCAAAGTCTATAACCAAAGATAAATATTATACTTTAATGATATCATTTAATTTAAAACAACGACAATATTGTATGGACTTGATTTGTCGTACTAAATCAACAACTGATCAAATTTTAAATATGGTCAATTGAGGTGCAGGATTCGGAAAATCAAAAATAAGCGCATTAAATCAATCACTGCTACGAATTTACAACTCACAACCAGGTGTTGGCCCTGATTTTATAAAAATTCACTATGTGCACCAACAGGGAAAGCTGCGTTTAACATTTGCGGAATGACTTTGAACACAACCTTTTCACTACCAGTTAATCAATGCAAATCTGATGTTAAAAGTTTAAGTGTTGATTAACGAAATACGCTACAATCAAAAGATTTAAAAGTTATTATCTTAGATGAAATTTCTATGGTGAGCGTAATAATACTAAAGCAAATTGATTTTCGTCTTAAAAATATATTTCACTCGAGAGAACGTTTTGGTGGAAAATACGTGATTTGCTTCGGCAATTTTCATCAACTAAGACCGATACAAGATATATTCGTTTTCCAGGCAAGTAGTAGCAAATTTGATCATTTATTTGCCAATAAACTGTGGGAACCATTCACTGCATATGAATTAACAGAAATAATGCGCCAGAATAATGATTTAAGTTTTGATAATGCTCTGAATAACTTAGATGTAGCCACGTGCACAACAAGTTATATCGCATTATTTAAATAGCGTAAATTATATAACTTGAAGATTCAACCACCCTGTGAAACAATAAGACTTTTCAAAACAAATGATCAAGTCGAATAGGAATATTGCTTAACAAAACCTAAAATTTGTTACTTTTGCTAATAACATAGCTGTAGGAGACGTGTTATTAGATTAAAAAACTATGTACTAAATACTGTTAAAAATTTTCACAGTACTTAAACACTTGGCTTGCCATCTTCCATTGTTTTTAAAGAAATCACAATTTACATGGTAACAGAAAACATTGATGTAGAAGATGGACTGGTTAACGGTGCGAACGGTATTATTTGTAAAGTTGAATGCATATTCATTAAATTAATACGAATTTTGTATGAGTTTTTTGACAAGAATATTGGTTTTAATGCAAGAAGTAAATTATTTAATCTAATAAAAATATGTAACTACGAAGTAACTTTGACTCCGATTGAAAGAATAACACGCAAAATCGCACCGATGCGAAACCAAAATGTTCGCGTACGTCTAACTAAATTTCCTTTAGTGGCAGCTGAAGCGATAACTATATGTAAATCACAGGGTGAAAACTATGACAATGTAGTTGTCAAATTGTCTATAAGTATGTTGCGATCAGAAGTATGCAGATATGTTGCACTGAGTCGAGCTCGATCAGCTGATGGTTTGTTTATTGATGGAACTTTTGAACAACAAAATGAAACTCCAACAGTCATATTAGTTGAAAACGATTTATCACGATTAAGAACCACAGCTGCTTTAACATTCGTTCATACATTTCTATCTACTTACTTAACGTCTGGTATTAAAATACTGTATCAAAACATACAATCACTTGGAAAGCATTTTGAGGATATCATATCTGATCCAAACTATACTTGCGCTGATTTATTATTATTTGTCGAATGTTGGTCGTCTTAATTTGTTAGCTAATTTTTCAAACTTCAATGTATTATCATGTATAACATCATCGAATAACTCTAAAGCATCTGCCAGTGTGGCCTTTACTAAGTCTTTTGGAAAACCTTTATTTGAATACTCAGTCATCAACAATCAGTGGCATTTCGAATAAATTGTTTTGAGATATTACTAGTCTATTCATCACTTTAAAATAGTGTAAATACACTAATCACAAACATCTCTATTTGTTTAGATAAAATCGATAACGAAATGTAATTTTGATCGGCGACTTTAATATTGATTTATATAAAAATCCAGGACAAAATCTAGTAACTTATTTACATTTGAAACGATTCATTCTCAAAAACAAAGATATTACAACAAATGGTAATTCAATCAATGATTTGGTTTTCCTTTGCGGAATAGACACAGAAGTGTATTACTATAACTCCTACTTTTCCTATCATAAATCACTTTGGTTTGCGCTAAATTAAAAGACAAAGACAATTAAAGACATGTATGCCCAATTTTAAATAGTTAAATAAAAACATTTTATCCATCCTCAAAACTTTTGTTAATTATTTATTATGCTTTTTTTTCTTAATCAACAAATTCCTTTTTTCTGAGTGGCATATTCCGTTTTGCGGAGTGGCATATTCCGTTTTTTATCGGAGTAGCATATTACGTTTTTCTGATCGCCATATTCCGTTTTTCTGATCGCCATATTCCGTTTTTCATTGGCTTAGGCCGTTTTTTGAAGTGAAATATATACAATTATTTGGAGTGACATGTTCCATAAATAGCTCATAATAGTATATAATTATGAAATTAAAAAAGATATGAAAAATTTAGTTAATCACAAAACCACAAAGTCAGATATTGTGACCTTTTCGATCTTATTTCTTTTTAATTTTGATTTTCAAAAATCAAAACAACACTATTATTCGGTAACTCCGACTAAAGAAATACTCAGAGCATAACCGCAGTCAGTAATCTTACATATCGTGAGTAATTAAATCACAGGTTATAGAGTTGTACTATATGTTAAAACAAAAGAATGAGCCCTAACAAAATATATTCTTTCCTTTAAAAATTTCTAATTTAAAAATATTATTTTAAAATATTAATCGATTAAATAAAAATATAATTTAGCAAGAATATAATCATTATTTATAATGCAATTAATTTAAATGTTTGCATCCAATATTATTTTGGTAAATAAACATCTAAGTCAAATTAATCCTATATAAATTCAATAATTTTAAAATTTAAATAAAATTTTAAATTCGGAATATTATATAAAATAATTGAGAAGAACGCATTTATGACGAATGGCTGTCAATATGAAAGGCAGGTCATGACATAAGCCGACATTACCAATGTGCGTTCACTGCCCGAAACATTGGATTAGCTTTTGTTGAAATCAAATGTGAACACAATTTCTCAGATATTTTTATTTAAGGTCCCGATTGGGAAAGACATAAATTTAGATATTAATCGTTTGATTCAACAACATATAAAGTTAAATCGTAATATGTCATTATGGGGTAAGAGAGATTGAGATTATGTGCCATATTGTAGGAAATGTTATCGTTAAAATTCAACCCTCTAAATTCAAAACCTAACAACATTATCCTCAATAAAAAGATCGAATTACAACGATTACAAGGAATACCAAACTATTTAAGAATATTTGATGATCATTACTTTGACATTGCAGCACATCTTTAAAAACTTTTAAAGGATTACATAAAATATATTTGGAACGCTTAACAAGATTCAAATTTTTATAAATTTAAAACTTCAATTTATAGCATCGGTTATTATATAAGTGTTTTAAATACTGTAATAATTACTTACATATAAGTTTAATAAGCAAAGGTTAAGACCAAATTTACTATAAACAAATATTGATAGTTAAATAAATCTTATATATTAATAATTTTTCAGTCTTAAAATTGCAAATAGACAGGACTAATAAGCATTAGCTTCAAGGCTTAGTAATCAATAGTATCTAAAAGAGAAGAGGGTGTTGCATTGATCCCAAGATTTATACTGAAGATCTAATACATCCTATATTAAAATTTTGATATTACATTTGAAAATTACTCTATAAATAATTCAAAGTGAGTTTATTATGAATGATTTTTTTTCTTTCTTGCTTTATTTGGTTCTGTTTTAGTAAGATAAAAACATAAAATTGTTTAAATATCAATTTAATTAAATTTCTTGATCCTATTTTCATTGTCAATTTCTTAATTTTATTTTTATGCAAACCATATTTTTAATATAAATAACAAAAAAATTTAGCTGTAAATGCAATGATAAAAATTAAAGCTTCCGGCGGTTCTATATTTTCCAAAACGCACCGAACCGCCAAAATCAGTTTAGATACCGCTAACCACAATAATTTCTAATATTAAAACCACAAAAAACCGCGATTTAAACTCATTAAAATTATCGTTAAACCAACTATTTATTATAAAATCCTTTTTATTTTTGTCAATTTTATTAATATGTAGCGTAAAATTAAAATTTTAATAAATTTTAAAAGTTAATTAATAATTACAATTGATTTACAAGTTGTTTACTCAGTAATAACTGTTTATTTATTAATAAAATGTATAAATATAACGCTTTTTAATCATTATTTATCATTTTCAGTTACAATTTTAAGAATTTAGTTAAGATATATTTTATAAAATATTTATTGGCGGTTTGGCGGGATAACCTTGTTTTTTCTTAAAAATTTTACCTGCCGAAAACCACAAAAATCTTATAAATTCAAACCTTAACCGAACAAGCAAAAAAACAGCGGTTTAACCTAACAGCCGGAAGCTTTAATAAAAATAATAATTATTAATATTTTTAAAATTTTATACATATTTTAATTTTACCTGTCCCATCCATAACTCCAAAATATTTTGTTTAGCAGAAAATTAGCAAATTAAATCATTTTAATTAATAATCCTGGTAGCAATGTAACTATTACAATTCGAATTTAATGTTTAATTATTTAAAAATTAATATGAAATTCATTTGAAGAAACAATTAAAATTATTAATAATTTAAAAAATAAAAAGCACATAGTTAATATAATAATCGATATTTATTTTGTACTAATCCATATATAACTACTTAAACGTTTATTTCTTAAGTGTTTACACATCTTTATTTATAATCAATATAATAATTTTATTTCTAATTAATTTTGAAAATTAATTTAATATGTTTAATAATTTTATCTTAATTAACTGGTTCTATTGAATCACATTAGAACAATCAATTTCTATTTAAGAACTTATTTCTTTTAACAAATTCATGGTTAATCTTTAATACTCAATAATGTAATTTTAAAAATTTTATATGTTATGTTAAAGCAATTATAAATTAATTAATAATGTGTTATCTAAAACAAATGTTTCAGTTTTAATGATTTTGCATGAAAAAAATATATTTATTGTACTAAAACTATGCATTCATTATTTATAAATTTAAGTGAAATATTCGAATAAATAAAATTCATTTTTTAAATTTAACTCATTTAACTTTGGATTTTGGATAATCTATTTATTTCAATTGTAATTAACTTCATTTTAAGCAAAAATTTTATTTTGCTTTAAACTTTTCAAAAAGAGAAAAAACATAAATAAGGATTAAGTTTTATAACTGTAAATTTATTTAAAATTTAAACTTATATTAGGTTTGAAAATTAAAGATGATAACATTGGACAGAGTTGAAATCTTGTATTTATTTTTACGACATTAAATAAAGGCATTTATTAGTCTGTTGCTTACAGATTCTGTAGCTTAACATTAGAGCAATCAATCTCGTTTTACAATTTCGCGGTTAATCTTTAATAATCATTTAATTATTTTCCATCATTCAACTGTAATGTTTTAGCAATAATACATTTATTCATATGTGATATATAAAATGCTTATTCTTTTTCAGATTTAATAACTTGGAACTTAAATAATTTTATTTAATAAAATAATTGATTTTATTTATTGTATTAAAATTAGCTTTAATTCTTCATTAATTTGATTTAGATATTCGAATAAAATAAAAATTATTTTCCAATTTGGCTAAATTATAATTTTATTTAAATTGTAATTAACATTCTGGTAAGCTTGAAAAATTGAAAAAAATTTTATTTTGCTTTCAACTTTCAAAAATCGAAACAAAACAACTTACGGATTTAGTTTTAGAACTGTAAATATATTTAAAATTTAAAATTTAAATTGCCATGAAAATTAAAGATTATATAAATGGACAAAGATGGCGTGAGAGGAATTTAGTTTTACTTATTGTTGTTTAACTTTCAAATTTTATTTTACTTTTCTTTTACTTTTACTTCAAGTAAAAGAAAAAGTAAATAAATTCATAATTAGCGGCAATATATATGATTTCTAATATTTGTAATTTTACATGTAAATCATGCAATGGATACTATCGTTTAATCTATCAACAAAATCATATATATATAAAACTCTATTTTTATTTAGATATTTTTAATAAAATCAAAATAATTGAATTTTTTTAATTGAATTAAAATTTCAATTTATTTTTTTTATTTCTAATTCGATAATCAAATATTTTTAGCTGACTTTCTTGAAAAGAAGTCCAGCTTATGGATTTGACCATGTCTGTCCGTCCATTTAATATAATCTAAATAAAAAAAGAATTTTATCACTATAAATTATTTTAATTTAATTTTATTTTTAGAAATCCTAATTTTTTAATATTTTTTAGACGATTTGTAATTTAAGAAACTTCTACAATATTTATAATTTCTAGTTCTATAATCGAATTAAAATTTTATATTAAAACTTGATTTTTTTTAATTTTCAATATCAGCAAAACACTTTAGGCTGTTTTGAACTTTAGAATAATTCTGAAAGATCAAATGTAACCGTAAGAAATATTTTAAATATATAATAGCAAAATGAATTAAAAAGCAGACAACAATGGGTTACAAGGATAAATCAATTAGAAAATCAATACAACTACTGTTATAGCAACAAAAACAAATTTCCAACATATATGAATTAAGAACTGTATGTAAGAATAGAAGTTATTTAAAATCTGTTTCATTAAACATAAGGCAAAAGAAAATCAATCACTTGCTTCAGTAAAATTAGTGTTGTTTCCATATGACTTTTTTGATTTCAATACCATTTCCATTTCGAATTTTTCTTTAATTTTTATTTCAATTACATTTTAATTTCGATTTTTATCTTAACGTTAATTTCTATTTCGTTTCAATTTCGATTATTATTTTAATTTTAATACAATTTCGATTTCAATATTCAGAAAGCGTTTTATTTCAATTCCATTTTAATTCCTAATAATCGAAATTGAAAGGCTAATATAATTACAATTTCAAATTTTAGCTTATTTTAAATTTTTAAATCCAAATGTCGTCTGATTAATTTAAAATAAATTCCATTTTAATTTTAATTTCTACTTCAATTTTTAAATTATATAAATTCCATTTCAATTCCATTTTTATAACGCAATTAATTTCAATTCATTAAATTTATAATATTTAGGTACAGAATTGATTTTATTGAAATAGTTCAAAAATTATTTTAAATGTTATTTAGAATTAACTATCGCTTGTTTCATTAATTTTATTTGTATTTTGCAATTACTATTACTTTTAAAATATTTTACAGCAATATTTTTAATATTCCTCTATAATTAAAACTGTACTTTTAATATATAATTATAATATATATTCATTTTTAAAACTGTAATGATTATTATCTTTTAATTTAGTTCGCCATTCAATTAATACATATATTTATTCGATTAAACCATTAAAACATTAATACTAATAATAGCGATAATAATACAGTAATAATAATAATATATCGAATCATTAATAATAATTAACAATTAATAAATTGTATATAATGAGTGCCAAAATGGCGTTAACTGTGGTTTGATTTCACTTGAAATCACATATTAATGTTAATACTTTAACGATAGAAAACGCACTGAAAATGTGCTCCGTTTTACATAATAAATTTACGGAAACGGATATGTAATGACTACTAAGTCATTACATTACATCAAATATTACGTGACATAAATTATGTCCACAACACTCTTCCGGGTCTTCTTAATTTAACCTCGGGTTAGATACGGTTCGACTTGTGATATGTGAATAATTGACTTTTGATTAGTTTCCATATTTTCTATTTCGAAATTAACATTGTTATTAAGTTTGCGAATTACTTTAAATGGTCCATCAAATTTTGGTGTGAGTTTGTTGTTTGATGGGTGATTAGTTGGTATTCGTCTTTTTACTAAATCACCAATATTTAACATTAGCGGTGGATGTATGGTATCATAAGTTTGTTTACATCGCTCTTTGAATTTATTACTTTTAGTTGTTGCGATAGAACGGGCGGTTTCGATATCTAGTTGT